>PVKM010046904.1:0-11583 GCA_004027735.1 Carollia perspicillata
TAGTTGTTTGCATAGTTTTTTTTTTTTTTAGGTTTGGTTGTTAATATCTTTGAGTTTGTTGTCATTTTACTGTTAATATTTTTGATATTCTTTTTCTTAGTAAGGCCCTTTAACATTTCATATGATAAGGGCTTAGTGATGATGAAATCCTTTAACTTGACCTTATCTGGAAAGCACTTTATCTGCCCTTCCATTACAAATGATAGCTTTACTGGATAGAGTAATCTTGGATGTACGTCCTTGCCTTTCATAACTTGGAATACTTCTTTCCAGCCCCTTCTTACTGGTAAGATTTCTTTAGAGAAATCAGCTGATAGTCTAATGGGAACTCCTTTGTAGATAACTGTCTCCTTTTCTCATGCTGCTTTTAAAATTCTCTCCTTATCTATAATCTTGGCTAATGTAATGATGGTGTGCCTTGTTGGTGTGTGCTTCTTTCAGTCAAACTTCTTTGGGACTCTCTGAGCTTCCTGGATTTCTTGAAGGTCCATTTCCTTTGCCAGGTTGTGGAAGTCCTCCTTCATTATTTGTTCAAATAAGTTTTCAATTTCTTGCTCTTCTTCTTCTTCTTCTGGCACCCATATGATTTGTATATTGGGATGTTTAAAGATGTCCCAGAGGTTCCTAAGCCTCTCTTCATTTTTTTTTTGAATTCTTGTTTCTTCATTCTGTTCTGGTTGAATATGTATTTCTTCCTTCTGGTTCAAACTGTTGATTTGAGTCCCAGTTTCCTTCCTGTCACTGCTAGTTTCCTGTACACATTCCTTTATTTCAATTTTCAAAACCTTCATTTTTTCCTCTAATTTGTGACTGTATTCAACCATTTTTGTGAGCATCCTGATTACCAGTGTTTTGAACTGTGCATCTGATAGGTTGGCTATCTCTTTGTTGCTTAGTTGTATTTTTTCTGGAGCTTTGATTTGTTCTTTCATTTGTGCTGTTTTGTCTTTTTGTCTTGGTGAGCCTGTTAGGTAGTAAGGGGCAGAGCTTTAGGTGTTCACCAGGGTGGGGCAACCCATGTCATTGTGATGCTGTATGTGAGTGAGGGGTCCGAGAGGGAGCAGTGCCCCTTGCTCTGCTCTCTGCCTCTTCTACTGGTCTTGATGAATGTTTCTTCTTTAACTGCTTGGTTGTTGGACTTCCATGCAGTTTGATTTTCTGTCAGTTCTGGTTGCTTTTTGTATTAAAATTGTTATTGACCTTAGTTTGGTTGTGCAAGAAGGCACAGTGTGTCTAACTACACCTCTACCTTAGCCAGAAGTCTCTGTTTCAGAATCTTAGGGTATAATCCCAGCAGTGGAATTGGTGGGTCAAAAACAGTTCTCCTTTTAGTTTTTTGAGGAAATTCCATGCTGTTTTCCACAGTGACTGCACCAGTCTGCATTTCCATCAACAGTGCACTAAAGTTCCCTTTCCTCTGCATCCTTATCAGAATTTGTCATTTGTTGATTTATTAATGATGGCCATTTGACCAGTGTGAGGCGGATTCTCATTGTGGTTTTAATTTGCATCTCTCTGATGGCTAATGATGTTGAGCATCCTTTCTTATGCCTATAGGTCTTCTGTATGTCCTCTTTGGAGAAGTGTCTCTTCAGGTCCTTTACCTACTTTTTAACTGGATTGTTTGTGTGTTGAGTCATTTGAGTTCTTTTTATATTTTGGATATCAAACCCTTGTCTGTGGTATCATTGGCAAATATGTTTTCCCATATGGTTGGTTCTCTTTTCATTTTACTGATTTTTTTAAAACTATGCAGAAGCTTTTTAATTTGATATAGTCCCATTTGTTTTTTCTTTCCTTTATTTCCTTGCCCTAGAGGATGTATCAGTGAAAATATTGCTGCATGGGATATCTGAAATTTTACTGCTGATGTTTTCCTGTTAGACTTTTATGATGTCACGGCTTATGTTTAAGTCTTTTACCCGTTCGAGTTTATTCTGACATATGATGTAAGTTGGTGGTCCAGTTTTACATTTTTGCATGTACCATTCCATATCTCCATTTGTTGTAGAGGCTACTTTTACTCCATTTTATGCTTCTGCCCCCTTTGTAAAATATTAATTGGCCATAGAGATATGGGTTTATTTCTGGACTTTCTATTCTGTTCCATTGATCTATGTGTTAGTTCTTATGCCAGTAGTAGTCCATTTTGATTACAGTGGATTTGTAATATAGTTTGATATCAGGTATGGTGATTCCTTCTACTTTGTTCTTCTTTCTCAAGATTGCTGAGGCTATTCAGGGTATTTTTTATGTTTTTGTTCCATATAAATTTTTGAAGTTTTCCTTCTAGATATGTGAAATATGCCATTGATATTTTAATAGGAATTGTATTTAATCTATAGGTTGCTTTGGGTACTATGTACATTTTAGTGATGTGGATTCTTCCAATCCATGAACATGGTATGTGCTCCCATTTATTTATTTATTCCTTAATTTCTTTCTTCAGTGTTCTGTAGAAAGAAACACTGAAGAAGTTTTCTGAGTACAGGTCTTTTACCTCCTTGGTTAAGTTTATTCCTAGGTACTTTATTTTTCTTGTTGCTATAGTAAATGGGGTTTTACCCCTCCTAGTTTCTGTTTTTGATAATTCATTATTTTTGTACAGAAATGCTTTTGATTTCTGAATATTGACTTTGTATCCCACTATTTTGCCAAATTCACTTATTTGGCAAATAAGTGAGTAGGTTTTTTTTTTGTGTGTGTGTGTGTGTGTGTAGTCTATAGGTTTTCAATGTACACTATCATGCCATCTGCAAGTAATTACAGTTGTACATCCTCCTTTCCAATTTGGATGCATTTTATTTCTTTTTCTTTTCTGACTACTGTGGCTAGAACTTCCAGTACTATGTTGAATAAAAGTGGTGAAGGAAGGCATCCTGTCTTGTTCTTAATCTTAGAGGAAAAGCTTTTACTTTTTGCCCCTTGAGTGTGATGTTTGTTGTAGGTTTCTCATATTTGGCCTTTATTATCTTGAGGTATGCTCTTTCTATTCCCACCTTGCTGAGCATTTTTATCATAAATGAGTGCTGTGTTTTATCAAATGCCTTTTCCACATCTATTGATATGATCATGTGATTTTTGTCTTTCATTTTGTTTATATGGTATATCACATTTATTGATTTGCAAATATTATACCATCCTTGCATTCCTGGGATGAATCCCATTTGCTCATGGTGTATGATCTTTTTAAGGTATTGCTGAATGGGGTTTGCCAATATTTTGTTGAGGATTTTAGTGTCTACATTCATCAGCAATACTGGCCTATAGTTTTCTTTCTTGGTTGTGTCTTTACCTGGTTTTGGAGTTAGGAAAATACTGGCCTCATAAAAAGAGTTTGGGGACCTTCCCACTTCTTGAATTTTTTGGAATAGTTTGAGAAAGATAGGAGTTAGCTCTTCCCTAAATTTTGTTAAAGTTGCTTGTGACGCCATCTGGGCTAGGGCTTTTGTGTGCTGGGGGATTTTTGATTACTGCTTCAATTTTACCAATTGTTATGAATTTATTCAGGCTTTTAGCTTCTTGATTCAGTTTTGGAAGATTTTATGTTACTAGAAATTTGTCCATTTCACCAACGTTGTCAATTTCTTGGCATGAAGTTGTTTGTAGTAATTTCCTACAATCCATTGTTTTAGTGTGTGTGTGGTATCAGTTGTAACTTCTCCTCTTTCATTTCTGATTTTATATGTTTGGGCCCTCTCTTTTTTTTCTTGATGAGTCTGGTTAAGCACTTGTAGATTTCATCTAAAATTTCAAAGACCAAGCTCCTGATTTCAAAAGAACTTTGAATTTTATTTTATTCTGTATGTCATTTAATTCTGTTTTTATCTTGAATATTTCCTTCCTTCTACTCACTCTGGATTTTGTTTGTTGTTTTTCCTGTAGTCCTTGTAGCTGTAGGGTTAAGCTGTTTAACTGAGATGTTTCTATCTTTCTTTAGATGGGTCTGTATTGCTATGAACTTCCCTCTCAGGACTGCCTTCATTTTGTCCCATAAGTTTTTGGCTGTTGTGTGTTTATTCTCATTTATTTCCAGAAACTTTTTTATTTCTTCCTTAATCCATTATTAACCCCTTTTTTATTAAATAGCATGTAATTCAGTCTCCATGATTTGAATGTTTTGAATTTTTTCCTTGAGGTTTCTTTCTAGTGTCAAGGCATTGTGATTCAAGAAGGTGATTGATATGATTTCAGTTTTATTGATATTGTTGAAGCTTGTTTAGTGACCTACCATGTGGTTTGTCTTTGAATATGTTCCATGTGCATTTGAAAAAAATGTATATTTTGCTTCTTTGGGGTAAGAGTTTCTGCGTATATATCAATTAAGTCCATTTGATCTAGAGTGTTGTTCAATGCCACAATATCCTCATTGATTCTTTGCTGGGAAGATCTATCCATTATTGACAGTGGGATGTTAAAGTCCCTTACTGTGAGTGTGTTGCTATTGATATATTTCATAAAGTCCTTGAAGATTTTCCTTATATATTTGAGTGCTCTTATGTTGGGTGTGTATATGTTTATAAGAGTTATATCATCATGATGAATTGTTCCCTTAACTATTGTATATTGTCCTCCCATGTATCTTTTTATAGATTTTGTTTTAAAATCTATTTTGTCTGATATAAGCATTGCTACCCCAGCTTTTTCTTTCATATCTGTTGGCTTGGAATATTTTTTCCCAACACTTCACTTTCTGTTAGTGTAGATTTTTTGTTCTGAGGTTGGTCTCTTGTAGACAGCATATATGCAGATCATATTTTCTTATCCATCTATTTAGGTACCCTATGATTTTTGATTAGGCCATTTAATCCATTTAAATTTATGTTTATTATTTATAGGTTCTTATTCATTGACATTTTTCCCTTTGTACCTGTTTTCTGCCACTCCTCACTTTTTCTTCATCACCTTAAAGTATCCCTTTACTATCTCTTGCAATGCTGGTTTGGTAGAGATGTGTTATTTCAGCCTTTTTTTTTTGTCTGAGTAGCTTCTTATTTTGCTTTCCATTTTAAATAAGAGTCTTGCAGTGTAGAGTAGTCTTGGTTATAGGCCTTTGCTTTTCATTACTTGGAATATTTCTAGCCATTCCTTTCTGGCTGTAGTGTTTCTGTTGAGTAATCATTTCATAACCTTATCAGAGCTCCCTTGTATGTTACTAGTGATTTCTCCCTTGCTATCTTTAATATTCTCTTTGTCTTTAAATTTGACATTTTTATTATAATGTGTCTTAAAGTAGGCCTCTATGGGTTCCTCTTGATTGGGACGCTAGTGCTTCCTGGACTTGTGTGGTGGATATTATTACATTTCATGTTGTCCTGCAGCTCTCTTAAACCCTCTTCATTATTTTTCAGTCTTTTTTCATTTTGTTGCTCTGTCTGGGAACTTTCTGCTACCTTATCTCCCACCTCACTGATTCAATACTCTGCTACATCTAGCCTGCTTTTAATTCCTTCTAGTATATTCTTCAAATCAGAGATCGTATTCTTCATTTCCTCCTGAGCCTCTTTGATAGTTTCTATGTCCTTTTTCATGCTGATCTAGACTCCAGTAAGTTCCTTGTAGTTTCCCTGTAGTTCTTTGTAGTTCTCACTGAGCACATTGAGCTTCCTTATAACCATCATTTTAGACTCAATACCTTATGGTTTACTTACCTCTTTTTCATTTAGTACTCTTTCTGGGGATTCCTCCTTTCCTTTAGATTGTGGGTTGTTTGTCTGTCTCCACATTTTAGGTGATTCTTCTTGTTTGTTCCTCCTTCTTAGATTGATCTGCTTTGACTCCTTTTCTTCATGGAGTGACCTTCTATAGGAGGAGACCTGTGGGATTCAGTAATGCAGTCTTCTCGATCTCCTGTACTTGATACTCTTGGGATGCTCTTTATGCTATTTATGTTGGCTTTTTTGGTTGTGATTGGGTTTTGATTGTTGGGTTGTTCTTTGGTGTGTCCTCCCCTCTGGCTGGCTGACTGAGAGTCACACAACCCATGTCTTGTATGCTATTGTGCAGGTAATACCAGAACAAAACCACTCAGCCCAGGAAACAAACCCATAGCTGCAAAAATAACCCCCACCACAATCACACTAGCAACAGCAAATGAGCCAGTATTAATAAGGGTGAAAAGATATTAAGACTATTATAAGAAAGGAGGAATGAATAATTAATGACTAACTTAAAGAAAAATGATTTGAGAGGATAGAAGGAGGAACAATAATAAGAGTAAGGAATCAGGGCAAGGTGAAGAGAAAAAGTAAAATTTACATCATAAATAAAAAAGGGAATGAAGAGGGCAGAATGGGGCAAGAGAAGGGAAGCATATAGTATTAGGTTTAAACTGAATTTAAGAAAATATATAGTAAGAGAGAGAGAGAAAGAAAAGAAAAAATAAGTAAATAAAAAATAGGAACTAATTTGGAGAAAAAGATCCACCAATGTACTGTCAACAAAAAAAATGAGCTAAGATTAATATAGTTGGGATGGGGAAAAGAGAGGGAAAAAAAGAAAAGCTTAAGAGATGTTTAGAAGAAAGGGAAGTGATTTTGAGATGGTAGAGAAGGAATACTAAAAATGAGACAGTTTAAGATGGAAAAATTAAAATTTGAGATAAAATAAAAAGGGCAAAAGGAAGGCAGAATGGGGAAGGAGAGGGAAACAGTAAAATTTGGACTTTGAATACCAAAATAGTGAAGATCTATAGATAAAATTGAAGAAATGCAACAACGACCACCCTATCCATAACCAGCAATCAAGGATTGATTAAGGTAGAAAGAGAGTAATAGTATTTTGAGGATGGGGAAAGAGAATGTGAGATGGCACATGACAAGAAAAATGGTTTTGATAGGCTGGAAGCAGGAGAATTAGTAAGAGTGCAGAATGGAAACAAGTCGTAACAAGTGAGAAACCAAAATTTAAAATGAGATGAGGAAGAAGAAAGCAGAAAGTAAAATGGGGTAAGAGAAGGGAGGAGCAAAATATGACATTTGAAATAAATTATAATATAAAATTTAGTGACAATATGCACAAACTTGAAGGACAAGAAATTAATGTTAAAAGTTATTCAGGAGAGAAAATATCACAAATCATTAGAAGACCATGGTGGAATTTGTCTTTGTAGCCTCTAGTATTTAATACTGTTTTTTATTTCTGTATTCATCTCTGGTGATGTCAGATAGTATCCCAATCTGGCATTAGGCAGCCTGTTCAAGACTACCAGTGATCCACAGTCTATGGCTGACTTCTTCAGTTGTTAATCTAGTCACTCTCTAATTGTCAGGTAGGTTTAAGAACCACAGGGTGGGGCAGGGTAATTCCTGTGGGCTGGGCAATTTATTCCCTTCAGGCTGATGCCACTTGGAGGAGACTTGCTTGCCTGAACAAGATGGCTCCTGCAGTATCAGGGATGACTCAGCACCAGGATCCTGGTGGCTCCTTCCTCATTTCTATTCCCAAAGCCACCATCCCCAATTTTTCCTCAAGCACCTCTAGTCCACTGTGTCACCCCTTTGCTGGAGCTCAGAATAAGTGGCTGCAAATGAAATTTTATGCATTGGCCTTTTAAAAGGCTGTTACTCCAGATCTCTGTCGCCAGCAGAGAGAAACCCTGATGCTTTTCACAGTTGGATGTTATCTGGGTTCTTTTCACGCTCTTGTGCAGTAGGTGGTGGGGAGGTGACTTTGTGTTTAGAGCCCATACTTCTCATGGGAAATTCCCTGCCACTGAAATATTCCTCTGGCATTTCAGCTGCCACCTGTGGGGGCCCTACCATCCCTCTCATGTGCACTCTGTACTAATAATGTTGTAGTGAAGCTTTTTCTTCTGTCTGTCAATAGTTATATGTCTTCTCTGCCACTGTTGTTGTGATTTATTCTGGATGATTTCTCTACGATTTTGTTGTAATTCCAGATTGGTCCTGGGAGAGGTTAGTGTAGCTTCCACTTACTCCTTTGCCGTCTTGGATCCACATAATTTTTCTATGGGTTTTCTCTTGAAGCACTTGTACTTTCCCATGATCTGGCTTTAGGTAGATTCCACTAGCATTAAACATAGGGGATAGAGTCTTCTTTTAGAGTACTAATTTGCCCTATACAATGTTTTAGATCACCTGGCTTTGTGAGAGAGGAGTTTTGCCTCATTCCATGTATTTTACGTCTTAGACACTTACATATGTTTAAAATTTGCTATATTTTGGGGTGGATACTTTCTATTTCATACTGTAAACCACAGTGTCATTCATTTTACTCTCTACAAACCAAGGATCTCTCTAAGATAACTGATGTCTTTACAAAGGAATTGCTAGAAACTTTACACGCTATTTTTCTTTGTTAAAATTATAGTCTGCCAAGGAACATGTATGAAGGACACATGGACAAAGCCAAAGAGGGGTAAGATCGAGGGTTGGAGGTGGGGATGACTGGGATGGGGGAGTGGTGGTGGGGAAATGGAGACAACTGTACTAGAGTAACAATAAAAAAGAAAAGAAAAAAGAGGAAAAAAAATGCAGAATCCTAAACCTCCCTTAGACTTACTGAGTTAATTTCTGAGCATTGGTCAAGAAAGCTGCCTTTTTAAAAAAAATCACATACCACAATAACAGTTGCTCTATACACACACACAAAATTATAGTCTGCTTCACTGGGCACGTTGTTACACTTGCCTACAAAATGGAAAAGAATTAAAGATCCAAAAATAGATTAATGACTAAGTAACTGGTTGGTATTCTTATCAAATTGGATATTATGCAGACATTAAAGTCAATGTTATGAAAAATATATAATGATATTCAATATGCTTATGAGTTACTATGTGACAGAAACAGAGGCAAGCCATAAGTTTGTACATGCACTTCTATGCACTTATATATATATATATATATATATATATAGCTATATTTAGTCTCCAATATATATTATATAGTTACTTCACCATGCCCTTAATTTTTGGAAGGGCATACAGTCCATTACTGAAAAGTCTTAGGTGATTGAATGCACACACAGTGGCCAGCGAATGGTGCAATACCACTGCTTGTTTCTTTCTCAAGTCACTTTTAGGTTTATAATGAGTTTATTTGGATGGAGATCAAGGAGTCTCTTCTGCCTGTACTTTTCACCTCTCTCCTTCACTTAATTTATCTTCAACTTTATCCTTCAGCTATTCTTTCAGGGTTAGGCTTCTCTTTCCTCATGGACCTTAGGTTCCATTCAGTTTGTTTTCATAAAGCTGATGTATGTATGTGTGTGTATTTGTGAATGACACATCTCTGTCCTGCCTTGTTGATAAGCATCCCCCAGACAGACAGACTTTCCAAACACTAAGATGAAAGGGCCTCATTAAATATAATCATTCCCTTTGTTTCTCTTCTTCTGTTTTGCTAATATCTGAGTCCCATAATGATTTGATCAGTTGCTTTTCTCCAAAAATGAGTGAGGTGAGAAGGAAACTCTACCTCTATATATTTAGGGAGATGGCAGTAGAAAGGAATCTTACCAAAAGATTTAAAGTGCTTTTATTAGAATGGCATGTTACATTTATTTTTCCATTTTTTTAAATTCCCAAGCATATATCATGGGTTATGTTATTTTTATAATAAGGAAAAATATAATAGAAAGTTATAAAACATTAGTAGATTAGCAGACTTACTCTTTTATTGATTAGGAAGTTGATTTCCAGGTCAGTTAAATGAGGTGTCCAAGAACACCTAACGAATGGCAGCACCAGGATTGGTACCAAGGTGTAAACGTATTCTTTTGGTAGGTAGGTAAGTGTTGAGGACAGACCTAATTTTTTTAAAATGGCCCTTCCATATTCCAGCTGCATTGCATAGGAAAGTCTTTTCCTTTCTCTGAGCCTCAGCTTTCTTACTTATAAAATGGAAATAACTGTTTGAACTGTGATTTCTTTGAGCTTTAAACATGATAACACATGTAAATATATAGCAAAGATACTATCAAATATGGGTACTCAGTAAATATTATTTCCCTTCCTTTCCAACTGTTCTGACACCTGGTGTACAGTTTTACCAGTAAATCAGCCAGTATCTTACCCTGAGTTACTATAATATGTTATGCTTTATTCTACTTAACATGCAATACCTTTGCTTATGGGGTAAATTGTATCTCCTGCCCAAATTTGTATGGTGAAGCTTTAATTGCCAGAATCTCAGAATATGACTTTATTTGGAGATAGGGTCTTTAAAGGAGGTAAATAAGTTAAAATGAAGTCTTTAGGGTAGGCCTTACTCCAATCTGACTTGTGTGCTTATAAGAAGAGGAAATTTGGACACCTGGGAAGACACCAGGAGTGCATGCCCACAGAGAACAGCTCTTCTGAGGACACAGAGAGAAGGTGATCATCTCTGGAAGCCAAGGAGAGAGGCCTCAGTTAAAAAAACAAACTTGTGGACACCTTGATCTTGGACTTCTGTTGTTAAAGACACCCACTCTGTGGTATTTTGTTATGGCAGTCCTAGCAAAGTAATGAGGTTTTCATCTTTAAATAGAAGCAAAACTGCTGGAGGGAACCCTGCTTTGGATTCCTTTGTAATCAGCAGGTGATCAATAATTTCTTCATGAATACTATGATTTTAATTAAGGATAGAAACTTTGTTTTATATTTCTTTTATGTCTCCCATGGAAGTCCAGCTCTTGAGGTGACTGAGAACTATAATGTGTTAATGAGGATTATATATGATCTTTTTTCTCTTTTTCTTTGCAACTTGAAACTAGAATGGTCTTTTATGAAGTCATTGGAATAAATGCAGTTAAAACTGGAAAGATTATTCCTCATTGCCTGTCTAGACATAGAAAGAGAGAATTAAATCTTCAAATGTAATTTCTGAAATTAAGATTAATGACCAGAGGTATATGATTCCCTCACATGCTGATGACCTCATGTTGTTTGAGCCCAAATGTGGGGGCTTCTCACTATCTTTGTATTAATATAATAAGTATGATTAAGTTATTTTTAAATATAGTCATGGTATAACATTAACATGTCTGTGTTTGCCTGGTATTTTTCAGAGGATCTAAAACAGGCAATCATGAAAAAGAAAGTCAAAGGATATTTTTTTTTACTGAGTTTTAAAAATTACATTTGATTCTCATTTTCTGGATTATGAGAAATGTGGGAGAAAATGAGTTATCTTAATTAATTTATGGAAGAGACATCAAGGGATAAAAGAATCTTGCAGGATTTTCAATGTTTGCCAAGTCTAAGAACTCAAAGGAGAATTTAGCGACAAACTAGAAGTGCTCTGAGCAATAAGACAGCAAGTTTATTACTGAGAAAAACACAGAAAATGGTGTTTAAGGTAGTGGGAGGGCTACTTCTTTTTTCAGCTAACATGGTCTTTGCATGTTCCCTCAGCTCATCCATATAGTCATACAAGTATACACACTAGGAATATTCTTCTAATATTTTGTCATTATCATAACTTGCTGAATAAACCTTGGATGTTAATTAAAACCTCTGGCCCTAACTTACACATCTATCAGAGTAGATAATCTCTAGATGAACTCTAACATACCCTTCAATTTTAACACTCTATGATTCTCTTTTTTCTGGAGATATGATAAAAAAGGGAGAGGATG
>PVKM010046905.1:0-11584 GCA_004027735.1 Carollia perspicillata
AGAGGGTGCAGAGCAGCTCCCGCACTTTGACCCGGGGCCGCTCGCGGGTCCGGACGCAGACCGGCACTCTCTCTGCCTTCCAATGCGGTGACCCCCCCAGGTTTGCCAACTTCTTGACCGGACTATTGGCGGGTCACTCTCGGACGGTGGGAACTGCTCAGAGCAGGTCGACCTGCGTTCGGGGCGCAGGGGTTGGGCCCGCGGATCCAGTGAACTGCTTGAAGGGACTGTGCGCGGCGCCAAGCGACACCCCCCTCCAGCGGTCACTGCCCCGGAGGCAGCAGCTGCAGCAGCGGCAACTGCTCGCACCCCGGCCCCGGCCCCGGCTCGGGTTACTACCCTCCTCCTCCAGCGTCTCCGGACAGACGGGGAAAACCTTACTCAAGTTTGCAGCGAGTACTTTTTTCTCTGGTGCGCAAAACTGCGGGTCTGGAAACGCACTGAGGCCGGCCTCCCTTCCGGCGCCTCCACCTTTGAATCTGAACTAAGACTGCCAAGTATCGCTGTCTTCTGGGACGCGGCTTGGAGGCCAAGTTCTCTGTTTGGGACAGATTCTGTTTCTCGGCTGGCGTTCAGTGAAAACCAAGGGAAAAGGTTTGCGCTGCGAATCTCAGGATCTCGGGATCTGGGTAAGATTTGAGTAAACTTAATTCTGGCAGCCACTGGACCCTGGCCGGACGCTGGATGGGTTCTCACGGGCAGGGGGCGGGGGGCACATTTTCCTTCGCCAGGATACCCAAGTGCGGCGTGAGGTGGGGCGAGACTGGCCCAGTCTGGGTTGTTTATGTCTCGAGGGTTTATTGTTATTGTTTGCATTTGGCGTTGTTCCTTGGGGCTTGTAGGAACTTCTTGTAGTATTTTTCATGGGAAGACATCCCATTACGCATTTTACTTTGCAGAATTTCTGCCCTTGTATTGCCCTGTCTGTTGCATGATGACAGGTGTCCTGAAGGGTGTAGAGAGGTGTGGGGCGATCAGACTGAGAATGGAAATTGTTTCAGCAGCGCCTTCCTTTGAGATCAGCTTCACTTCTCCTCTGGGATCTTGACTTGTTTTCTAAACTTTTCTTTCTCCAGTACTCGGTATTCCGATGGTGCAGATAGACTTGGGATAGTCCCTCTTCTTGCGTTCTCAGCGTCCTGTAGGGGAGTCAGGGTCAGAGGCTGGGTGACTCAGACCAGAGGGGTCTCTTCCTCCTGTGCATGCCTCGCTCCTCAAGGAATGGTGGGGCGGCAGGCGATTTTTCAAGCCACAGTTGCCATAGAAGGACCTGCCTCATGTTGGTCTTTTAAATTCTAAATTCCTTTGATCTAAGACTTTTACCGCTGGTCTAGAGAAATGTTTTATCCTTTTCTTTTTCTTTCTGGAAGTAAGAATGATCCCACTGAGCAAATGAAGTATAGTGATATCTTTGGTGCTTCTTCAGAAAATATCCTCACGTGAGGACCCAAATCCCTTAGTGGAAAGTTGAAGTTAGAGATTTGATCAGTCCAGAAGTTCTTAGGGAGTACTACCCACACTGTTAGCAAGGCAGAGGAGAATGACATTCCTTCGTGCTTCTCCTTGCCTTTCTCCTTTATATCCTGGGCCTCACTTTGTGTAGAGTCTTCTCAACTGAGGAGGCTTCATTCCCTGTGGATGAAAAGACTGGAACAAGGTCATAGTCACCGGAAATGCCCCCTTCCTGACGTGAGGGCTGCAAGAGGTCAGCTTGCAGGGTCCTGTTGGCTTTGCTGCCCTGAGGTCGGGGAGTTGAGTAGATGCTAAGGTCTGGGACTTGGTAGCCTGGAGTCATCTCCCAACTCTGCCCTTCCCAGGTGTGTGGTTTTGAGTGTTACTTAACCTCTCTGTTCTCATTTATAAAATCAGGATAATAACAGTGCTTACATCAGAGGGTTGTTAAAAGGATTAAATGATGTAATGCACGTGGTGCGCTAACAATCTTGGCAGATACTTGTAAAAAGCAAGTAAGTGTCAACCATTACTAAGCTAATATTGGTAGCTATTGCTGTTTTAGGATGTCTAGCCTTTCTTGGCTGTCAGTGATTGTTAGCTCTCATTTCTCTTTGGATGGCCTTTGAATGGCGCACTCATGTGGGCTTGACCCCCACCCAGGACAGCCTGTACTGTCAGACTCAGCTGAGACATGGCCTCTGCGTTGCTTTCTGTTGAGGCTCCATCAGAGGAAAGAAAGTGCATGTGGCAGGGCTGACATTTGTAGAGGAGGGGTCATGGTTGGGGACCAAAGGGCTATTGGGCGAGGCTAGCAGGTGGAAAATCTACACTTAGTTTACGAGGTGTAAACTACACTGCCTTAGAACTTCCCTGCATTGATATATCTCCTTTAACCTATTTTTAAGAGGCCCATTGTTTATTCAATAATATTTATTAAGCACCTAGTATATTTCAAGCACTATTCTAGGTTCTATGTCATTTAAGTTCATTGGCTTTATTTTAAAGATGGATACGCACGAGGATTTACTCTACCCACTCCCCACGCCCTATTTCAGGTATTTTAGGACTTCGTGTAATACTAGCACCTATAAATTAAATCCCAAATACCTTTTAGCTACATTTATTCCATTACCTGTTAAAATGAAAAGCATGTGTCACTGAGGAGTTGAAAAAACATTCAGTATAACTTAGGGCAGAGCACTTCTCCTGTCAACTTCATCAAGAAAATTTGTGGGGGGTGGTGAGGAAAAAGCTGGGTAGTCTAGTGTTCCTTCTGGCTCTAAAATCTTTAAGTCAGCAGACTTACTTCATTGGTGGTTATTTTTAAGCCTCATTTAAAAAAATACATTTGTTTTGGGTACATAAATGTGTCATTTCCATTGTTGCATGTTAATCACAGTGAGTAGTGACAATAATAATTAATAAACAGGAGAAACATCCAGCTCAGCTTGGATTTCACCA
This sequence comes from Carollia perspicillata, assembly GCA_004027735.1. Lineage (NCBI taxonomy): Eukaryota > Metazoa > Chordata > Mammalia > Chiroptera > Phyllostomidae > Carollia > Carollia perspicillata. Next base: position 2,917 of record PVKM010046905.1, read on the forward strand.
GCCAGTCTCAGACTTCGATGTATATCAGAAGCACAGAGGGGGGCTTGTTAAAAATGTTAGATTGAATTGTGAGAAACTGCCAAAATTTGGTCATTTTGACCTACGTAAAATGGCAATGTCATATTATTCAACCTAATACAAAATCCTAGCCCCCCTCTGCTTTGACTCCGATGCAGTAAGTCTCGGGTGAAGTGTGAAATCTGCAGTTTCACGAAGTTCCCCAAGATGATTCTAATACAAACCCAAGTCACAGGCTCATTTAGCAGCCGCGGATACACCTTCCTCATGATTGTCTCCTTGGTCGAAAGGCACATTTCTGAAACACAAACCTGATCACGTCATTCCCTCGTTTAAAAACCTATGGCAGCTCCCCAGATGGTGAGCATCCGAGTCACCCAGGTGCTTATTGAAAATGCGGATTCCAGGGCTGCATCCGGGATGCGAGTGCCAGAAATCTGCACCTAGCGGGTCCCCTGCCCTTGATTCTAGGTGAACCTAGTGGAGGTGACCTCAAATCCCAGCAGGAGAAACACTTACAGCACACAGCCTACCTGTTCCAATGTGATACACACGCCAGGTTTGACTGTCTTCTCTGGTTGTGTCTCTGCTTCCCTGTTCCCTAAGGGTCTGAGCCCCACTGATCTTGATCTTGTTGCCGTTCCTTGGAGAATACATTGTCTGCTTTCACTTCCCCCGACCTAGCTGACCGTGCTCTTCCCTCTGCCAGAAATGTCTTTGCTCCTCTTCTCAGTCTAACCAACTTTTTACGACCCATTTATCCTTCAACACCTTTCTTCTGAAATGCTTCCTAGTCCTCTCACATAAATTTAGTGATATCTTACATAATTTCTATTCTACGTTGCAGGTAGTTTTAATGTCCCTCATCATGATGCATAACTGTTTTGTTGTCTGGAGATTCCTCCGACTGATTGGTGAGACTGTCATTTATTTGAAGCCTTCATCCAAATGGCTGGCACATAGTAGTTACAAGATAAATGTCTAAAAGAAGTAAGCGGAGAAGGAACGAACAAATGCCAGTTCACGTAGCCTCAGCATGCCGAGTGTTTGCAATAGTCACTGTGAACGGACTAAGGGTTGTGGAGAAGACAGTCAAGAATTTGCAATTTGGCTAGACATAGTCTACAAAATGAATAATATGCAGTGGAAAAGGGACAGAAAGGACAAGATAGAATATGCAAAGAAGACTTATGAAACAGCACAGGCCACCAAATTAACGTTGCATGTCCAACACTAGGGCAGCACTCGGACACAAGACCTGAGCGTGTTGTGCGACTAGGTGGTTTTGGTTGTGAATGACAGTGTCAGGGCACGGAAATGGAAATGCCAGTGCCAACAAAAATAAGCAGCTGTCACCCTGTGCTTTTCAGTGTATAAAGACCGTATGTTTGTTTTTGTATTTGATTGAAAACATGGCGACTCGCTCCATACTGTTTTTCCTACTTTCGCACAGAATGCACTTCTAAAAATTGGTCCAGAGATTGACTGTGCAAAAGCCTACCTGTTATAAGGAACGCTGGCCCTAGAGGGCCAGACGTATTATGAAGTTTCTAGTTATATCTTGCCATTTAGACAAAGCATTTGGTGTCTGTTCCTCTCCTTAATTTTCCTGTCTTTAAACTTTCTATAATTTTGGTTATTTCCAAAATTATTTCCATTTGCACGACAGTTGGCCTGTTCAAATTAGATAAATGTCTGATTCTGAGTAAAGATTTTTTGGCGTGACTAATAACTTCTATCTTTGTCTAACTTATGTTAAGGTTATGAGACAACACTTGTGATTACTTTTTGTAAATTTAAAAAATTTCCCATTTCCCACTTGTTTTTGGTAATAATGGTAATAATCTACAATAGCATTGGAACAATGAACAAAACAAACCACAGGGTGATGACAGAGATGGTGATGCTACAAAAATGGAATATTTAGCTCACAGGCAGCCCTACCATAAAATAAACAACATCAGAAAGTTAGTTCATTGGCTGGTGCATGGGAGTTCCAATGACATAATAGGGCAGGAAGGTAACAGCATTAACATATGAAGTACAAATGACCAGATTGTTTGGATTCCAAACAAAGCAATGAACTGCCTGTGATCCCAATTTCTCAAGAATGTGTATCCAGCATTTCATTCTAAAAATTAGCTTAGTTTTAAGAATTAAGTAAGGTTCATTTGGGTCTGTTAATTTGTCTTCATTTTCAATTCTGTTTCCAAAATGAGCTTTTTAAACCTTAATTTAACCTTGCATCTGGCTACACTTTTTGTAAGTTTCTTAGTTTCCTAATGTCTTCATTCATTCATTCATTCATTCTATCTGAATTTCTCGAGATTTTATATTTCTCATGCCTCTCTTTTCTTCCCAATTTAACATTGTTTTTTTACTGTGATCATTTTCTTTTTAGTCATCAGAGAGGATTAATTAATTAATAGAGGAATTCTCATAGTATGAAGACAAAAATAAAAATAAGATACAAACCAGTGTAATTTTATTTTATACCACTTTAGTTCTACAATTGAAAGTTGTCATGCGGATGTTATTTGATAATGCACCATTAGCCAGTCTGGAAAGTGCGAATGTGGTAATATATCCTGTTATTAACAATGTTCATTTCTAATGATTTCCTCTATTGTTTCATTTCCAGTGATTTATAGTCCTAGATAAAGAAACTATGTAAAGCATTTCAACCACCTCAATTTCCTACTCGGAGGACAATAAATTATACTCTTCCTCCTTCCTAAGACAAAGAAGACAATATGTCAGCATGGAAAGCCTCATCTTGATAGGTACCTGTGCAGGATATTAGCATCTGTTAAACACATCTTATCTTTGGGGGCAAGGAGACCTCATCTTAGGGAGTGACTTAGTGCCTTGTCGTTGACATCCTGGCTGACCTGGATTTGCTGCGCAGAGTCGGTGCGTTCTGAAGCCTCGCCACAGGTGGCCATTCCCATAGTGGATCTTTTCAATGCCTTCTGCTAAAGAATCATTCATATTCATCTTTTTAAAAAAATAATTCTTGATGGCAAATTGAAAATCAAAACACAAATGAAACTTGTTCCTCGGGGAACAAAATAGAAATATGAAATCTTTGTTTTGGACCCAAGAGATTATTTCTACCATCAAAATGAAAAAAATGTTCAATGTCCACCTTCATTGATATCTTCAGAAAGGCACTTTATTTTCAAGACAAGGAATTGAAGATAACATGTTCTTTTGTGTTCTTTCAGAAAGTAATTGGTTTGAGTTTTACTTTTGCTGCATCAGTTATTTATTAGGTGTACAGGGCAATAGGGATAAATACTAGGTGGAATTACCATGATACTTGCCTAAAAAAAAACCCAAAATGATAAAATACACCTGACTGTGGGAGGTTGGGAGCAAGGACCAAGTGGGCAGTTCTGACTGCAGGTCTGAGCGGGCTCATTCCGGAGAGAGGACCCCGTGTGCTCGGGGCTTTCCTGGCAGTGTGGGGTCTTGAAGGAGAGAGGATTTGAGTAGATGGGGGTATTCTGAACAGGGGAGTGAGTTGATCAAACATGTGGCTGCAGGAATTCGCAAGAAATCTTCAGGCAGTAGCGATTAAACTGTACCGCAGGAGGCGTGAGTTAACATTTGAGAATTCCTAAATATGACAGCCACGCATGGGCTATAGGACTGGACTCCGCCTGTTCCCACAGTTCTGTGGGCATTAGAGAAGCCCCTCACCTTACACTGCTCCTGTTTTATTCATACGCCAGATGTGGTTTGGGGCACCCCGTGGAGGTTCAAGTGAAAACCCGAGCTCCCTTCCCATGCAAAGGTGTGAAATGAGAAAACTTATTTCTTTCAGCCACCACGGGGCTCCTGGGTGTGGGAGTGGAGACAGGGCTCTTGTTTCTGTTAGCATCAGCTAGCTCTGAATTTGTACTTTCCCTTAAGAAGTTTAATTTAAAGATGATCTTGCCACATCACTCTACTGTCTCTTTTAGCATGAAGTGGTCCGCCCACCATGGATCTCACCTCACATCTCCTCTACTTCATAAAATACCACCAAACACTTGGCTCTGAAGTGGCTGACTTAAAGGCTTGGGACTGTGGAGGAAGTTCACCTCTTAAAACTGAATATTAAACATGCTTGTTTTTGTAAGAGCCATCTGTCCATCCCACCACTGGAACTTCCATTTCTGAGGGAAATTCTCGCCCTCCATCCTTTTCTGAAGGCTCCAGCCTCTGACAGTTTTCTTCAGGCGTCTCCTCTCCCTGCACCGCCTTCTTTCTGCTCATCGCTGACCAGCCCCCACTGTTGTTGTTGTTGTTATTATTATTTCATTTCCTGTCTCACTCCCCATAGTCCTTGGTGCCCTCGTCCTTCTCACTTACCTTCTCCCCAGGTGTTTTCCCCCACAGTGAGATTTGATTACCGTGGCATAAAGCACTTGCCTTTTCAGAACTCCCCATCTCCTGTACATCCCTTGAACAGAGAGATGTGCAAAATCAGTCCATTAGTGAGGATAGAAATGTTTGAGGCCTCCGTTTAGCCTGTTTTCAAACTTCAGGGGCCCGAGAATCACTGGCAGATACCGGTTCCCATCTAACGGTTTGGATTCAGAAGGAGTGTGGTAGAGTCCAAAGGGGTGTATTTTTTGACCAGGCATCCTGACGCAGGTGGCCCATGGATGCACCACAAACCTTGTTAGGGCTCATCTGCTCTACCCAGAAGGCATGACTCTTCTTTTTTCTCTTTTTAAATATTTTAGGGATTTGGTGAGAGTAGGTCACAGAGAATAGCTGGTCTGTGAGAACCCGTGCCTTTCCGTCTCTGCTTGGAGGGACAATGGCTGTAATGCAACGTTGTTCATGTGACAACCCGAGAAAGGGGCCAATTGTTCTGGGGTTGGCTGATGCTCCATTCTGCTCTGGCCAGCCGTCCAATGGAGCTCAGTAGCCCCAAGGAAACAGACACACTTGAATCAGAGAGACAAAGAAAGGAGGTCAAGGCCTTGCGGAGTTAAACTACTTGCAGCAATGGGTCAGAGATAGAGTTGGGGAGGGAAAAAAGTGATTTTGTGGAAGCATCATTAATCTGCTGATTTGGGAGCATGCCACACAGCTTTAGGGAAACAGAAGTCTGTGAGAACTCCCTATTGATCTTTGGCCAAGGAAGAATTGTTTCCTGTGAGGGCCGCCGACTTACCTTATTGCAGAGTTTTATTGTTGTTTTTAAAATAAACAAGGTCTTCCTCTGTCCATGCTAGCTAAAGGTACATTTCCTAGCCTGTTTTCAACAGGTCCATCAAAGACAAGTATCTGATCTGGAAACCCATCCAAACCAAGGCCTGTAACCTCAGAGAATGATTCTTTGTTGTTGGGTAGTCACCATATATATGATGTATTAATCATTTCATTTGGAATCTAGATTGAGATATCAGTTTTGAAGCTGACAGTTTTTTTGATTGAAATACCATTAGATCCATTAGAAAGTTACCAATCTAGCTGGACCTTTGCGAGTCTGGGGGATGGCCCAGATGTCCTGGACGCCACTCCTCACCCCCAACTCCAAACTGGACTCTAGCCCTGGAGGGAAAGGGTTGCAAACTTCCTGTAAAGACCTAACCCGCAGCTTAACAATTAGCTACATTCTTCGTGTCAGAAGAAGATTCATATATTCAAGGTCATAGCCTCAGCAAAGGTCGCAGACTTTTTTTGCCCAGGATTGTTCTTTTAGTCTGATTAGCCCCTTTATGAAAAAAAAATGTCATTCATTCAGCCTTTGCCTCTGGGTTTCTTTCAAAGGGAAACTTAGTCCCCAGTTCCTAGTAAGTGGCTTTAAAAAAATGAAAGGAAAAGTTAGGCACAGAATGCAGCCTTGAGTGGTGCAGAGTGGAGAAAGCCTTTGCTGGATGAAATGGGCTGTCGAGAGCCCGGTCACCGGGCGCAAGCAGCTGGTGCTCATTGCCGCAGGAATCCTTTTGTCTCAGATGAGAGGTTTTCTGACTGGGAGTATTAGCCTTAACGGAGTTGGTACCCAGGAGAAGGCAACACGTGATTTGCTGGAGGTCACTTAGAGCTTCAAGTAATTAAGTCTATCACTGCACCTTGATTATAGACTTTCATTGCAAATCCATTAAAGAAGGAGAAGCAAGTGGATTGCAGAGAGGCAAGTGGCTTTATTTTCTTCATTACGTTTTCCGCCCCCCCCCTTTCCTTGCTGTTTGTTTATACTTTACTGAGTGGATATTTGGTTTTACTGATGATATAGAAGCTTTTGAAGTGGAGAAGGCGAAAAGGAGACCGTTCTTTGCAGGTGGCAATTGGACTGTGTTAAACGTGCTTCTGATTAGTTAATTTTCTGTTCACCGTCATTAGGCCTATTCACTGGGCTCGTTCCTGTGATTTAGAGAGGCTCTTCCCTCTGTGCTGTGAGGGATGAGGGCTGTGCTCTACTTGAAAAAATAGAGACGTGATATGTTGTCTTTTATTCCCAAGTAGCACATTTAATACTAGTGCTTTTTAGGCAGAGGCTGCTTGCTGGGACTAAGTGTTGTGTGGGAGTGAGAGCCCTGCCCCAGGAGGGCCCCTGGGCACTAACATTGTTCTGTTTAACCTGGGCGCTGGTTGTGTGGGTGTGTGCATTTTGTGAACGTGTACTGGGCCATTACATTTTGATTTCTGTTCTTTCTTGGCATGTATTTTATACTTCAGTAAAAGGCCAAGAATTTTTAAAGCATCGTGTTGAATGTAGAATTAAAGCTCTAGCAATGAAGGAAAATGGTACATTCTGGGAAACCCAACTGGCAGGTAATTTGGGGCTTAGAGGGTCTGGGAGGGCCTAGAGCTTTAAGTATCCACAGATGTGCCCTTACGTCCGTAGTGGAAAAAGCGTTACATCAGGAAGCATGGGCCAGCACTGTCGTAGTGGATTGTTTTACTTTTTTTAGACAGAAAATTCAGTGCCTAAGAGGCCAACAGTGTTAACCGAGACCCGGTCTTTAGACCTAAAACGCGAGCACTCTTCCAAGTTGGCCAGCTAGCAGCTCTCATTTCTACACTCTAGCCTCCGTCTATTCATTGTCATCTGTCCAGAAAAATCAGAGAAAGGCTCTATGGATCTGTGAATCATGGACATTTCTCTGAACTTTTATTCTCTGAATTTTCAGATGACATCTCCTGAAGTCTAATGTTGGAAGGCTTTTATTTTCTCTCTCTCATTTTTCTGACTGGGACAAGGTGAGGTGAGGTGTGAGGCCTCTGGCTCATCTCTCTCACCCACTGCAGCCATCACTGCCGGGGTGGGCCGTGCCCGCGAGGGTGGGGCAGCCCTGTCAGGAAAGCGGTGCCACTGGCGTGAGAGTGGCTGTGGTCCCTTTTCTATCTAGGGGACATCTGTCATCAGCAGTGTGGGTCATTGAGCTTATGGAACATCTTGGCTTGCCGTTATAATACGGAGCGGGGGGGACTCCAATGAAGAAAAGAAGAGCAGTTTTTTTTTCTGAAGGAGAATTTGGCTTTGAAATTATGATAACACATCTGCTCCAGGTCCAAGTAGCCATTCTGTATACTTCCTTTGGTCTTAAGGTTAACTGTTGATTTTCATGAAAACGTGACTAAAGTGGGGAGTCGAGATAAGATTTTGATGGTGTGAGTCATGGACTGTATGAAATGCAACAACCTAGATTAGGACCCCTTCTCCACTGCTTAAAGCTTCATGGCCTCCAGCGGGCTACCTAAGCCTTGGGAGCCTGTTTTCATTACCTGTGAAATGATAATAGTATATACTTCAAAGAGTGTCACATTTAGCCTAGCGGTAAGTACATATGAAGGACTCAATAAATATCAGTTATTATTACAACACCAAAAAATGTTAAAATAATGAAGAAGATTAACACATCTAGGAATAAGACCTGCTTATGCTTTTATGAAAGAATCACCCCAGTGCTTAAGTAAGATCCTAGAATTAAATACAGAAGTTGAAAGGATAGTCTCTGATTCAAAATATTTGGTTGGCCTAAAAGTCCATTTGTTTTTTTCCGTGAGATGGCTCTAATAGCACTTAGCTGTCTGTAACTTTATTGTTTTTGAAACACTTTTGTTACATTGTATTGTGACAGCGGTCATATTAGTGTGCATTAAAAAAAACAACTTACCAAAATTGGTGAATTTTTGTGTAGTCTTTTTAATATTGAAGATGAAAGAAAATATGCAACATTTTTTGCATATTATGCTTTGTTATTTCAAGAAAGGTAAAAACACAACAGAAATGCAAGAAAAAAATCGTGCAGTGTATAGAGAAGGTGCTGTGCTGTGACTGATCAAACATGTCAAAATTAGTTTGCAAAGTTTCATGCTCGAGATTTCTTGCTGGATGATGATTCATGGTCAGGTAGACAAGTTAAAGTTGACAGCAATCAAATTCAGACATTAATTGAGAACAATCAACATTACACCATGTGGGAGATAGCCGACACGCTAAAAATATCCAAATCAATAAAGTTTTCAGTGAAAATAAAAAATGTGTCTTTTATTTTATGGAAAAAACTGAAACAGACTTTTTGGCCAACCCAATATAAGCTCTAAGGAGTTTAAAATATTCTATAATACAAGAATAGTTAAGTGAACTCATGGGAATGAGTACATTTTAGTGACGGTAGTTTTTTATTTTAAAAAGTTATTT
>PVKM010046906.1:0-11586 GCA_004027735.1 Carollia perspicillata
CCCCTTCCTAACCTGTACCCTTGACCCCTTCCCTCCTGCGTTAGCTTGTCTGCCCTGGAGCTGACAGAAGGGCAATTTGTGATGTAGGAGAAACAGCTTGCTGTTGCAACCCCTGCTCTTCACATGGAATATGCAGTCACTAAGTTCCAAAGACTTGCCTTTCCCTGGGTGGTTTTAATGTCTTTTTTCCTACTTCCTTCTCACCTGCCATGCAGCTCAAGTTGTTCCCTGTCTCCAGGTATCATACGTCTTGTCTCATCTTCTGATTTGTCACCTCAGGGTGTCTCTACTAAGTGACTGACTATTCAGTCTCTGAACTATGTGTGTAAGAGACATGATAATTAAAGTTACTGAGCATGATTTTAAAAATCAAACCATGTTGAATTTACAGGTCCACACTTGTTACTTTTTATAGTTGATATCAATTACATTAATATAAACCTCTATTAATGAATACATTTTAATTATTAAACTTCACATTAAATTTAACTGTGACCTGAAGTTGGTTCAACTATTTGTTGAAGACCAGAGAGCCAGGGGCTGCTGGAGGAAACCAGAGACAGAGCAACAAACCCTTAGGTCTGGGCTGAGGAAAAGCCATGGGGGACCCCCACCATGGACATGAAAAGTCATATAGACACATGAAAAGATGCTCAACATCCCTATCAGGGAAATGCAAATCAAAGCCACAATCACATATCATCTCATACCTGTCAGATTGGCTGTTACCAAATGGCCAACAAACAAGCATTGGTGAGGACATGGACAAAAGGGAACCCTTGTGTACCCACTACTGGTGGGTGTAAACTGGTGCAGCCACTACAGAAACAGTATGAAGTTTCCTCAAAAAAGCTAAAAATAGACTTACCATAGGACTTAACAATTTCACTTCTGGGTATTTATCCAAAGAAAACATAAACACTAATTTGAAAAGATATATGCATTTCTATATTCACTGCAGCATTATTTACAGTAGCCAAGTTTTGGAACAACCTAGATGTCCATTGATAGATGATTGGATAAAGACAATGTGGTACATATATATACAATGGAATATTACTCAACCATAAAAAATGAAATCTTGGCATTTGCAAGAACATGGATAGATCTAGAGGTATTAAGCTAAGTAAAATAAGTCAGGCAGAGAAAGACAAATACTGTATAATTTTACTTATATGTGGAATCTAAAGCAAAACAAAAGACTCATAGAAACAGAGACTAAAGGGTTGGCTATCAGAAGGGAGGGGTTGAGGGGGCATAGTTGAAAAGGGGAAGAGGAATAGTCATAATATTATGATAAGTTTACATGGTGACAGATAATTACTAGAATTAGTGGGTCATCACATTGTGAGGTATAAAAATGTTGAATCACTGCATTGTACACCTGAAACTAATATAATCAATATAAGATTGTAACACAACTATGTGTAACTAAAAATTAATTTATTTTTCATTTATTTTTATTGCATTTACTGGGGTGACACTAGTTAACAGGATTGCACAGGTTCACGTGTGCATTTCTGCAGTACAGGATCTGCACATTGCCTTGTGTGCCCTCCACCCAAAGTCAAACCATTTTTCACCCCCATATGTTTGTGCCCCCTGAATCCCCCTACTCTGCTGCCCCCTTCCCTCTGGTAACCATGAAACTGTTGTCTGTGTCTCTGAGTTTCAGTTTTATATCCCTCATATGAGTGAAATCATATAGTTCTTGGCTTTTTCTGACTGACTTGTTTCTCTTAGCATAATATTTAAAAACGGGGAGTTCAGTAAGCAGGGCTGTGGGAATCCCCTTCAAGCCCTGACCCTTCCCTTGGCCATGCCCCTGCAGAGCCCAGTGCTGAGCAGCCTAACCGTGCAGCCTGGACCCCTGGATCACAGTTCAACCTCCCGCAGCAGTGAACTTGCTTTTGCTTCAGCCGTGATTTCAAATGTTCCAAATTTTCCACCCAGCTCACCACAACTTTTGACCTGTCCATTACTGAGGTTAACAAGCAGCACATTAGTTTTCGTTCTGTTGCCCTTGATCAAACCCCCCAGGGTCTTTCTTCCCAGCCTGTAACCCATTCTTCTGATGCTTTTCAGCAGTGAGTATAATCATGTTCTCACTGTGGATTTTGTTTGTTGAATCAGTCCAGAGCACTTTGGATTAAATGTTGGTGGCTAATGATATAGGAATATTACTTTGAATCTGAAATAAAGTGAGCTAAAAGGTCACAAGACTAATTTTTTTTTCTCTCCTGGCCCATACCTTCACTCTGGAAGTATCTTAAAAGAAGGTCCCTATCTGTGTTTGAGGCAGTGACAACATCCTTGCAATGGGCCGAACAAAACAATTTCACACAGTAGTTTTTACTGACACATGAACTCTAGGATTTTTTGAAAGGGCTTCAGGACTTTGTCCTTACACTACAAATGTGTGTGTGTGAACCAGGACATGGAAACCAATTTCATAACACAGCGTCTTCACTTCCAGGTTGCAGACACTCATCCAGTCCCTATGATGAGTTTGCTGCACTGTGGCATGCTGGTGACATCTGTCACCCACATGGGCCTCTGACTGATGGACTTGTCCTAAAGGGTTGAAGGATGCAAATGAACAAAAATGTGCCTTTTTAATGATAAGACGATTGCAGTTGTTTCAAGCCATTCATGCCATAACATTGTGATTAATATTACAGAGTTTTCTTTAGTTGACCTTCTCCTTTAAGGATAAAGAACCGACTTTATTCCCTCTCTCTAGGGAAGGCTTGTTCAGCAGTCTAGGGGGTAGGAGGGTAGATGGCTGCCACTGATAGCATAGATGGTAAGTTTCCTGAGAGGAATTTGCATCTCCAGCACCCAGCAGAGAGCCAGGGCTATGTCAGGGGCTCAGCTATTTGTTAAATGAGATTATCATAGACTGACTTTGAAGACAAAATATATTCCGGACTGGGTCAGGGATTGTCATTACCACCCTAAGTGTACTCACTGAATGCTTTTTGGCCTTATGAATTTCTGATTCTGTGAATCAATTAATTGTCTTGAGAGAAACCCTAGCATAGCTGCCCAAACTGGAATAACCATTAACAGTGAAAGAAATGAAAAATTCTTTTCCATTTGTCATTCATTAAGACATATGATAAGTTACACAGTAGAATCACATGTAATTCATTCCTCCATCTGATTTTAGTAGAAAAATGAAGAATTATCTTGTTCTACATATAGAGATAGTATTTTATCTTCATCCCATAGACTAGCAAAATCCCACATGAATATATTCAAGGACACAATCTCTGTAATCATGCCACACGAGGAGCAGTTTAAAATAGCAAATAAAATCAAACCGGAGCACTCCACATCCTTATCAAATGAAAATCACACACAAAAACTCTTTTTTCTTTTTAACTTCAGCTGCAGGGACCAAAAATAAATTGCTCCATCTTCTCTGATGGTGATTAAGGTGTCATCAGGCATAGACAGAGAATGCTCAGTGTGGGACCCCCATATGACAGTCCCTGCAGCACAGCACGCAGCCAGAAGGAGACCTCTTTTTGTCAGGCTAAAGCATCAGCTTGCTCTGAATTCTCTAGCTGCAGATATGTGCAGAAGCCGCTATCCTGGAGAATAGAGGGAAATCCACTGAACAGTTATTATCTTTCTGGCTTTCAAAAATTCTCCTTCCCATCAGTGCATGGATAAGACCTTTCTTGTTCATGACAAAACTATTAGCATGAACCAGTTCATTAGTATGGACTTGGCTGCCAAAAATCTGGGGATAACTGGGTGTGCCAAGTCACATGAGGCTTGGAGTTCGCTACCCAGTAGCGGGGCTCTCCTCTCCTCCCAGTCTCTCTCCCTAAATATGAAGAAAATGATGGTGATGGTGGCGATGGTGATGATGGAGACCACACATGTTTCAAGCAATGTTGACCTTCATCCCAATTCTCCCTAATTATATGAGATAGCTACTATTCTCCTCATTTTTACAAATTGGAAAACTTAAGCTTAGAAAGTTAAATAACTGGGTTAATATCAAACAACTAGTACATGGCTGGCTAGAAACTGGAGTCCTATTGGTCTGAATGAAGTGTCCCAACCCACCAGCATATATGCCTCCTGTAGAATCTCAGCAGTATGCCTCAGGAAAAGGACTCTGTGGTCAGAGAGAACGGGTGGGGTTGTGTAGGGCCTGAGACCATCTCCGTTTTCTCTCCATTCTCCCCAGATCCCCATTTTACTAGTGTCTCCCCTACTCTACCCTGGAATTTTGACCGTTGCTTTTTAAATAAGATAATACTGAAACACTGGTGATCAATTTTGTTGGGGAACTGGCCCAAGGACTCAATAGACATGTCCACTTCTCCACTTGTCATCTTAGAACATAGTTCATCCTGGAACAATTGAAGGTCCCTGGCAGACACGGTGGCAGAGAATGTTAAAAGCAGATGTGGTGGCTCTTCATTATTATACAACCCAAGTTGGGTAATATTAATCATGATGATAATAATATTTGTTGAGAATTTACTCTGTGACTGCCCCTGTTCTAAACACTTTACATGTGTTAACTGACTTCTTGCTTGCTCACAGGTGTTTCACTATTGCTTTTGGGTGAGGTGGTAGATATATCCTTTATTCCCTGGTTTTATGATACAGTTGTTGAAACTTGCCTTAGCTACTGAAATCCCTAATTAAACTATTTTGAGTATCACTTGACATTACAAGAATTTGAAAATTGTGATCTGCATTTCCTCTAAGGTTGGCAAAGTTTCCAAGGGTCAAGTGTACTCCAGCAAGGAACAAGCTCAGAACCAAACATTTTATGTTTTCCTTACTAACTTCAAATTTGATTCACAAAACATAACCCAACTTACCCACTGAATTCTGCCCACTGGTTCAGAGTCTATTTTCATGAAAAGGTGTTCTATTTCTTCAATGCTCAACAGAGGAAAAAAATAAATATGCTCATATATGTCACAGGAGTAAACTATTCACTGGATTGCTGGGGGAGGGATACAAAAGGAAAGAAAATCTTCATGTTTCCAATTTATGAATTTCATATTTAAAAATGCATGATACTCAAAGATCTCTGGAATGTGTGTTCCAAAAACATTAATAGGATGATTAATTGGAATTCAGCACTGACACCGAAATTCTTCCCCAGTGGAGACTGGGGTGTCTAGAACTTCTATTTTTGAAAGGAAGCCCCAATTAGCATGAGGAGCTGCATGTCTGTCTCTGCTTGTGCTCCTTGGAGATCCCTCTCCACCCCAGTCAGTTCAAGCCAAAAGGCTGGACTGTGTTTAAGGGCTCCACTTTGAGATAAACAGCAAAGCAAGTTCTGAGGACAATGGCTAGGAAGGTAAGAATAGTCACTTGGGTATAGCTGAAGACAAAAAGATCAGCAAGTCATGACAATTATTTTCAAGTAGTAGAAGGATTATTCTGTGGGAGAGGGAGAGTAGATTTCTTCTGTGTGGCTGTGGCAGGCAGAGTATAAGATGGACCCTGTGATCCCTGCCACTTGGTATTCATAGCCTTGAGCAGGTTGCTTGGAACCAGCATTGTAGGTATGTCACTTTTATGATTAGGTTATGTAAGACCATAGCTTCTGTCTTCTTAGTAGGTTCTCTTCTCGGTTGGCTCTGGTGAAGCCAGCTACCATGTTGTGAGCTGCCATATAGAAAGGCCAACATGGCAAGGAACTGAGGGTAGCCTCTGGCCAATAGCCAGCAAGAAATGAGGCCTTAGTCCAACAACCTGCAAACAATCAAACCCTGGCAATGGTCTCATGTGCCTAGGAGCAGCTCCTTCCCTACTCAGTCTTTCAGATGAGGCCCCAGCTATAGTTACCACCTTGAACCAGGGCCATGAGACACTCCAAACCAGAGAGTCTAGCTAAGCTGTGACTGGATTCCTGACTTACAAAACCTGTGAGATAATAAATGTATATTGTTTTAAGCTACTAAGTTTGTGATCATTTATTATGGTGCAATGGATCACAAATACAGTGGCTCAAAAGAATAGAAATTGGGCTAATGGGTAGAATATCAGGAAAGACCAATTTCAACTCATAAAGGGAATAAAAGGTTTTAAGGTCAGAGCTCTCCAATCTTGAAATGGTCTGCCTTATAAGACAATGAATTTTCTTTAGCTGAAAGCATTCAAGTGCTCTGGCTCATGGCTTAGCACAGAAGAGAATTTAACATTGAGGCAGTTATATACAAAGTGACCACTAAGGTCCTTTCATATTCCAAGATTCTATGGTTTCAGGAATGTATGTAGAAGGCAGCTTCAAAGAGAGACAGTCAGGTTACATGTCTATTGGGGGTACTAACATATTGGCTTTTCTTTTATAAGTCCCAGAGGAGTTGCCTTTGTGCAGTAATGACAGTAAAAATGGAGAAAACAAGATAATGCCTGGTTTTCAAGACACCAGGGCATTTCCTCTTGACAAGTCAATACCCAGAGCCAGTGAAGGGGTCATAGGTAAAGACCCTGGCTTGGAACTAAGCACAACCCTGGGTCCCTCAAAGTCATGCTCAAATGGAGACACCTCACACTCTTGGGAGTGGCTGACAGCACAGACCATCAAGACAGTTAGAGAACACCATAATATGTAATAAATATTTTTGGAATGTTTTGAAATGAATGTCCAAACAAAACTATACACCCAGAGGAATGGCCTCAAGAAGAGTCTAGGATCAGAAATGAAACAGAAAACAGACAATCTCAAGATGAGAGCAACACTGCTGGGCTCAGGCTGCCCACTAGGACCTGCCCTGTCACCATGGAGTAGAACCTCAGAGAGCGGTGAGCACACCTGGACACGTTGGAGCCTTGCAAAAGTGACATCAGGCAAAGGCCATGCAGCATGGCGAGTCATGGTGGGTGTAGGTCCTTGGGCAGGGCCATCAGATGGGCTGTATCTGGTTTTGCTGCACTTTGGCTCTGCCCAGAGAGACCCAGCTTCCTTCCTCCACTCCAGAGCTGAGGGGACATACTGCCTTCTCAGCATGATTATTAAGACACTGGGGAACATGGAAATACTTCCTCCACATATTGAGTCACTTGTTGAAGCAAAACTGATTGAGCACAATGACATGCCAAGCCCTGTGCAGATAGATGCCTTCCTGGCATTCACTGTCTAGTGGGGTCACAGATGAGCAAACCAGTAAGTAATGTAACACAAAATGATAAATTCTGTGTTACAGGGAACTGCAGACCACTCTTAGGCTGAAAGAAGGTGCATGTAATTATTTCTAGGAATGTATGATAGACCCCTTCAAGTCCATGATGGCTGTACTGCCTTAAGCCATTCATTTACTCAGCAACACTTACTGGACACTTGTATGTGCCAGGCAGGATGCTAAATTCTGGAACTGTAAAGAAAATCAAGCTCCAGAGAGAGTTATGACTCAGGAAAAAAATGGGAGGAAAGTGTTCTGGGCAAAGGAAACAGAACACAGAATGATGTAGAGATGGGAAAACAGGCTCTGTTTTCCTGTTTCTCAAGGAACCACAGGGTTTTGTGTGCTAGGGGACTGAGCCCCATTCCCCTGGATTCCACCTATGTCTGAAGTACCTTATACAATATGCTTTTCCTGAGTGTTAGTGCCTTCTCACTTTGGGAGCATTGGGTTTTGACTAAAGCAACATTCTTAGGAAAAGCAAAGGTGGTACAATACTTTCTGGTTATTAGCAAGTACTACTAGCATGAGAAACTCTACAATAATGGACAGGGTATGGGGGTATTAGATGTCTTTTTAGCTGTTCTTCCTGACTAGCAGAATACCCAGCATTTAACTGGACACATGTTGCCTTAGAATAAAGGCCACATTTACCTGCCTCCTTTGCAGCTAGATATGTGATTAATTCTGACCAAAAAGTTGAAAATGTCATGGGAAGTTTCCAGGATCTGTCCTTAAGGGGAAGGAGTGAATCTTTCCTTGCTACTTCTGCCTTCCTGCTGCCTGGAATGAGGCATGTTGGCTGGAGTCTGAGCAGCCATCTTGAACTATGAGGACAAATCCATATGCTAAAGGTGGGAGACCAGCTAAGTGGGAGCTAAATCTGGTTCTGATGAATTCACAAAGCCCCTTGACCCCCTGACTTTTTACATGAGGGAGAAAAAAACTTCTGTCTCCATTCAGCCTTCATGGTTGAATAGAGTTTTCTGTGTCACTGCAGGTGATATTGAGCATTAGCATCAGACCATAATTTGAATCCAAATCTGTTCCTTAGTAGCTGAGGAACTTGAGGCAACTTATTCAGATTCTTTGACCCTCTGTCCTTTCACCTATGAAATAGTAAGAATGCTTTCTGAATAGTCCTGGTCTGCTATTCCAGAGACTGGGAATATAAAATATATGAGGATCCTAAGACAGTGTGGGTACAGAGTCAAAAATCAGTAACTGTCTGATAAATAAGTGAAGAAAGAAATGGTTTCATTCCTCCTCATGTATGTACTGGATACAATTTAGCTAGTGCAAACTGACCAAATAACTGACGTCTCTCCTTGTCCCCCCCTCCCACACAGGTTTCCCTGGATGTGTGGCAGGCATTGTTCTGGCTATTGCCTCTGTGCTTCTGCAAATGCTGCCCCCTCTCTGTCCCTCAAAACTCAGCCCAAGGCTCATCTCCTCCAGGAGAGCTTCCTGACATCCTGGTCTGGTTTATATGCTCCCATAGCACCCAGGCTTAACTCTAGGGTGACTCAGACCTCCCAAGGGCAGGGACCATGTTTTGACCAACTTAGTATGCCACAAGGGCCAAAACAAAGCCTTAGTAAATACTTGCTAAGTAAATATTGCCCCAGTAAATATGTATTGAACAAATGAATGAGAGAAAAAAGGGAATGAGTAGATAACTAGACTGGCAGACACTCTAAAAATATAGGTAATTAGATGTCTTTGGTTAAGAAGGTCTGGCATATTGGTAAAACATCTAAATGGGTGCTAATTAATGAGCATGTTCTCCATAGCGGAGAAAACATTAATCACACCTAAGCTTCCCTTGTAGCCATTGACACCCAGGGCTTTGCACCTTAGAAGGAAGGGGCAGTTGGGAGCATCATCAAACTTCAGTCTGATAATGGAGGGGTTTTTTGTCCCATGGTGTTTTCATTTTCTTTTTTTGTCCATACTCCAAGGTCAAGGTCATAGACCATTGCCTTCAATATTTCTTTTTCTACAGTTGAAGAGTAATCCTGAACCCTAGTTAGTAGAGCCTGAACAGCCTCTCCTTTTATAATATGTATTTTATCTTACAAATACAACCCTGTTCATTGCTATGGTCTGGACATGTGTGTCCCTCCAAAACTCATATTTTGACATCTTAACCCCCAAGATGATGGTACTAGGAGGCCTTGGGAGGTGCTTAGGTCATGAGCATGGAGCCTTCAGGAGGGATTTGTGCTGTTATAAATGAGACCCCAGAGAGCTTCCTTGCCCAATCCTAGCATGTGAGGATACAGTGAGAAGTCTCAACCTGGAAGAGGCCCCTCACCCAACCATGTTGGCATCCTGATCTCAGACTTCCAGCCCCTAGAACCATGAAGAATATTCACTTACCATGTGTAAGCCCCCAGTTTGTGGTATTCTGTTGTAACAGCTTGGGTGGAGTAGACATGCATGAAGATTTCACATCCTGGGCTAATAACTGGGCTTGCTAAGACAACAGAGAGAATGTTTAAAATATTTAATTCCCATACAGCTTGGGGATGGGAGAAGCACCCAAACCCTTTGGAAACAACCCATGTAATATTTCAATCAGGGATTTAACAAGAGCCTTTTTTCTAAAAAGTTTCTAAATACATTGTTGGTCTAGTGTGCTAAGTATAGACTGTTAAAAAAATTGGATGGCCTTAACAGAAATCACAGTCTGGAGTTGAGAGTGATCTCTTAGATAGATCAGTCAAGCCTAATTGGTTCCTATGGTTGAAGTTGTAACCGTGGTTTCCATGATCCAACATTTATAAACTCATTTACTTTATTCTGTGATTTTATATCCTGCTTCATTATGCATGTTAAAGTTTCCATTTCTAGCAGCTGTCTTCCCCTCTTTTCATACTCCTAGGAGGAAAAACAATCATTAGTGTGGACATAGCTGCACTGTGTTTCATCTAGGAGCAAGAACCCAAAGACTTGAGTGTCTAATTAGACTTACCCAAATTCTGTAAACTTTTAACATGTTATACCTTTTGTTCATTTCTCTGATGCATTCACAATCTGTTCTCAATTTCATTATAAAGTGACAATTAAGGAGAATTTATTCTTTCTTGTTATTTTACAGAAAGTAAAAGGATTGTACTTTTCACTGAAAACTCAACCATCAAAAAGAGAATCAAATTATCCAGGTAAATAGTTAGAAAGCTCGCCTGGTCAATTCTTACCTGAAAGAGGGCATTTAAGTTCTGAAGCTCTTGCAGGGTCACTTGATGTTCAATCTCATCAAAACAAAAAGGAAAATAAATTAAAAACATATAATGTTAATAGTAATGCCGACAAATGCAAATTCTGGAAACCTAAAATTTTACTTTTTATGAGGCCAATGAGGTAGCTGAGCATCTAAGTCATATTTAATATTCCAACCCTCATTTCTCCTTGCCTCTACTCTAATTCAATTGATCCTTTGACCTTCAAATCTAGGGTAGGGTTGCCTCTACTAGGCTGGAAGGAAGGAAGAGGTGGCAAGGTAGGAGAGGAGATGATAGGCATGGCCTTGGGAGAGAAAAGATCAGGAACTGGACTAAAATAAGAAAAGGAAGGCTGACAATATTTTGCCACATCACATTCCAAAGACTCTGTGTTCCTTGTCAGGTTTCTTGTGTACTCAAATGCCTTCTGACATTTCCCGGCTCTCTATCCCAACTCACTTAAACTGAGCCAGGAGGAGGCCTTGGGAGAACACATCTGCTATCTTTTTCTGGCACTTGGTGCTCTTAGTGGTAGAGAAACTGGTTATCATTCAGTTTGAGCTGTCCTCAGCTCAATAAGCAGATTGCCAGAAGATGCCTGCTTCTTACCTCCAGTGACACTTAGCCACTGTTTCAACAATATGGCTTTTATAAATGAAAATTGTAAACTTCTGGCTTAGAACTAGTGAATAAACTGTTACCAGTGGGTAAAGCTAAGTTAAGCTCTGATGTTCTTACATCATTTCATGAGGCATAAGGAAGGAAACAAAGAAGTAAATGGGCTATTTCTCCACTATGGTCATCTTCTGAAATGTCTGTGTCCCAGCCTCTGAGGTGGTGCCTCTACCATAAAACTCTGACTGACACCAAAGCTATTGGGAGCTCCACCAATTGGTAAAACTGAAGCACCTTTCAAATTCTGTCTTGAATGATCCCAAAAATAATTTTAACTTGCTTTTACTGAGGAACAAAATTGGAAACCTAACTCTAGAATGGAAAAGCACTACATCTGAAGTTCCTACTTAAAATTTCTTTTTGGGGCTCTTCTGTCAAGACCTGAACTCAGGAGGTAACATTAAAAAGCTGACTGGGAAGAAGATCTCAACAATATTCAATCAGGTGTGAGAGAAGATTCCATCAAACTGAGGGGCCTCTTCCCTTAACAGAAGCCATTACCACAAAACAAATTC
>PVKM010046907.1:0-11580 GCA_004027735.1 Carollia perspicillata
CTAATAAACTGATTACACACTACTAGATTTGCTGATCTGTAATTCTTTACATGCGTCAGTCAGCAAGAAGAACCAGGTCTCTCCCATCAACAAAAGGGATGACTACACGTTTACAGAGTTAGCATCTGCAAAAGAGGGGAAAGGGGCACAATTCCAGTTCTTCTGTGCAGTCTCAGTACTGTGCATAAAATGCCATCGCATTTTACACTTCTTTTAGAAATATTAACCAAGCAGAATTTAGTTATTGAGCGTGTCAGCTAACTCAGCCATCACATTAAGGCTGGCATATAAAGACCTATAAAACACAGCACCTGTCCTGAAGGAGTTTACCGTCCAAAAGGTTCTAGTGGTAATAAATAGCCTAGGTCACTTATTTTTTCCCTTCTTGGTGACTCAAAACGTAGTATAGCAAAAATAACTGTCTGCCAGTGCTACACAAACTGAAATATACAGAGGTTTCTTACCTTAATGCTTTCCTTTGCAGTCATCATTCAAAGGAATTTGGGGGATTTGGGGAGATAAATCCTTGAATAGGATTAGATACAGAACAAGCCAACTCAGTACCAAACTTCTACTGTGTCATACGACTACACGGTAAAAGTCCAACACATCACTTTCTATGTCACACGTCAGGTTTCAAACACACCAGTTTCTGCAGTCAAGCTGCAAGCTCACACAACTGCAGCTTAAACCACCCTTGGCAATCTTCCAGCAACGCCGAAGGAGACTTCAGCCATGACTCTCTAGCAATAACCCAACTATAATTTTAAAGGACTTCTAAAAGTACATGGTTTCGTGTTGATTACTGCACCACTCAAGCACACTAATAAAGCAAGTCAACGAGGGTTATGGGGAAGTCAGCAGCTGAGAGTCACAGGCGTGAGAGGGCACCCAACAACCCCAATAACCTAATACAAATTACTGAGGACTGCAGATCTTACAAGGAAAGGAGGACTGATGCAGACACCGGCCTGCAGTATCCGAGTCATTGTGGATGAAATGAGACATTCACATGGACTACCGAGTCCAGTGGAGGAAAAGGGACAGCAGGGCCTTTTTCTCTCAAGGGGAGCAAAAGCCTTGGCCCTTGCCATGACTGGCCTTTATTGGGTTTCTGGGCACATTACATAACGGTCCTCATTTTCTATGCACAGGTTTGCTTTAGGTGGTTACCTTTTACAGACAACAAAGGAGCCAATGCCACTAATCACATCACAGAAAATGGATATTTGCAAATGAAAAGTCAAAAGTGGTTGAACCAGTTACACTAGTCCTTAGAAGGTTTAGCATGGATTTTAGGAAGTTATTTTGCAGTATATGTTTGCCACATGAAATTCAGGTAAGGGAGTTTTTTAGCAGAAGCAAGACTCAAAGTGGCCTAGGCATATTGCAGGCCTGATGCCCCACGGGAGAACCTATCCGTGGACGTGGGTTCTGTGCATCTTCTACGCCACACAGAACAGTCTCCTATAGGAGGACAATTCTCCTGTGCCTGTTTCTTTCTTTTTTTATTAATTGACATATAACTGACATACAATGTTGTGTAAGTTTAAGGTGCACAATGTGTTGATTTCATTCATTTATGTATTGCAATACGATTACCCCTGTAGTTTAGCTAACACTTCCCACAGTTATCATTTCTTGTTTGTGGTGAGAACATTTGGGGACTAGTCCCTTAGCAATTCTGAAGTATATAATACAGCATGGTTGACTATAATCACTATGCTGTACATTGGGTCCCCAGAATGTAATCCTCTTCCAGAAGCAAATTTGACCCTTTAACAACATCTCCCCAATCCTCCCACCCCGCCAGCCCCAAGAAACCACGATTCTGCTTCGTGTCTACAAGTTTGCCTTTTTGAGCTTCCATACAGGAGTAATATCCTATAATTCTGTCTTCCTTTGTCTGCCTTATCTCAACAAGCATAACGTCCTCAATGTCCATATATGTTGTCACAAATGGCAGGATTTCCTTTTTTCTTTATGGCTAAAAAATATTCCAGTGTGTATGTGTATATACACATCTTTATCCATTCGTCTGTTGATGGATAGTCAGGTTTTTCCCGTATCTTGGCGTGAAAAATGCTGAAATAAACATGGGAGTGAAGATAACTTGATGACATCCAGTTTTCACTTCCTTTGGACATATACCCTAAAGTGGGATTGCTGGGTCATGGTAGTTTTAAAAGAACCGCCTTACTGTTTTCCATAGTGTCTGAACCAATGTACAATCCCACCCACAGTGCACACGGGTTCCCTTTACTCCACATCCTTGCCAGCACTTATCTTGTCTTCTTGATGATAGTCATTCTAACAGTGATCCCATGCCTGTTTCTGTCATCGCTGATCTTGTTTTGCTCATAAACCTATCATTGAGGGCAGCTTCAGAGGCTATGAATGAGCATCGTCTTTGCTGGAATAATATGTGCGTGTTATCCAGCAGGAGTAAATCGTCACATCACTGGAAGGCAGTCTGATCTATAGGTGAAGACTCTGAAGGCCCTTTAAATACACAGACACGCCAATGTCACAGATGGCTATTTAAATTAATTCAAATTAAACTGAATTAAAAATTAAGGTTTTTGGTAGTTATTAGCCACATGTAGCTAGGGACTACTGACTTAAACACAGCAGGACAGAATATTTCCATCATCCCAGAAAGTTCCACTGAACAGCACTGACCTAAGCAGTAGTAAGAGCTAAATAAATGAACGTGCTCATGCTGAAAGGGGTATGGAGTGGAAAGAGAAGCAAATCAGAGAGAGTACTTGGGAACACTAATTGGAAAGAGTGAGAAGAGGAAAGAGGAAAGATCAGAAGAGAAGAACACATTATGGCAAAAATTTCAGAAATGACAGGTCAGCGCTAATACTGTGAAGAAGTCAAGTAAGATGAAGTTCGAATATCAGCCAGAGGGTTGGCAATTACTGACCTGCCAAAGCAATTTCAGTGGAATGACAAAAGCAAAGGCGAAGATGAGGAACGCCTGGAAGCGGCTGAATCTCCCCTTCATTAGTGCACCTACCCCTTCCCAACGCCGTCATGAGAGCAGCAACAAGCTCTGCAGCACTCACGTGTTAACCCCCACACAACACACTTAATCAGCATTTCTCACCTACGTACAGGTACTAATGCTTCCGTTTCACAGGTGAAGAGAGAAAATGCAAAAGTAATTTGCCAAGGTCACACAGCCATCAAACACAGAGCCAGGATTTAAACACTGGTTAACTCCACAATCTGAGTTTTTAAATATTATACAACTTGCACTCCCGGGAATGCTTTACAGTTGTTGTTTCACACCTCCCTTTCTCCATACCAAACTGAATGTGAGCCTCTCAAAGTCAAGGATCACACCATATTGACCTTTGCTATGCTTGGTATAAAGACCACTCAAATATTTACAGAATAAGTGAAAATAACTACTGAGTTGGCCAAAAGTCCATTTAGTTTTCAGAGTAAAAAAAAAAGACACATTTTTCAGTTTCACCAATAACATTAGTGATTTGGATATTTTGAGTATGTTGGCTATCTCCTGTGTGGTAGAATGTTGACTATTCTCGATTAATGTCTCAAATTGATCACTATCAATTTTAACTGGTCTATCTGACCATGGAGCATCATCATCCAGTGAGAAATTCCCAGTGTGAAACTTTGCAAACCATTTTTGACACGTTCAATCGTCACAGCACCTTGTCCATACACTGCACACATCCTTTTCTGGGTTTCAGCTGAGTTTTTGCCTTTCTTGAAATAACAAAACATAATATGCCAGAACTGTTGCATATTTTCTTTCATCTTCAGTATTAAAATGCCTACACATAAATTCACCAATTTTGATTAAAAAAATTTTAATGCATGACAGCTGTCACAATACAATCTTAACAAAATTGTTTCAAATAAAGTTAAAGACAACTAAGTGCTACTATAGCCATCTTCCAGAAAAAAACGAATGAACTTTTCAGCCAAACTAGTACTTCAAAGAGTCTGGCTACACAGGAAGGAAGCAGAGAGCATGGTGTTCCATGGGAGGAAGGGGCAAGGGAAAGTTGGAGAGGGAGGCTATTTGCTCCTGCTACTGCTGTTTCTGCTACATTGGAAGACATTAGAGCGTTTTCACAGAAAGGAGCTTGTAAAGAGTGAAGCATTCCTAATGGGATGGGGCTGGGACAAGAACAGTGGCCAAGGGATTAACCTTGATCAGGAAAACAGGTATTTCTTCTGTGGATATTACTGGAGGAGAAAAGATGAAGAGCTGCAGATGTAGACGATTACAACTGCAGCAGCAGGAATTTGAGCAAGTTCAAACAACACGGCCTTTATTTGCTCTCTGAAGAAGGTGTCGAAGACCGTGCTGAGAGTCAGGGGTAACCGTCTCTGATATCTTTTCAGTGAAGGCTGTGGTATGTTCCTGTGTGGGTACAAAATGAATGCTTTACACATACACAGAAAATATCATTAAAGGATACAATAGAAAATAATAGAAGTGATCATTGCCTCTGTCCGGGTAGAGCCTGAATTGGTGGTCTGGGATGTAAGGAAAGCTTACTGAATTTCGCTCTGTACTCTCTCTTAACAGTTTGGGGCTTTTTAAGAGGTGCATAGATTACTTTTTCAATTTAAAAAACTATTTACAACAAAAAGATATCAGGCCCATAGAGAAAGTAAAGAAAGTGATAACGGTTTAGCCTAAATGCTGAAAGAAATGGAAAAGGAGAGAACCAAAGAACTAGTTCAAAGCCAGGGCTCTGGAGCCAGAATGACTGCATTTATATCCATCATTCCCTATTCCTGGTTGGGGCACCTGGGGAAAGTTCCCAAACCTCCCTCCCTGTCTCAGTCCCATCCTGTGCAACACAAAGGTGGTGAGAGTACCTGCTTTAAAACACTGTGTTAGGAGTAAGTGGCTTAAACAGTGCCTAGCCCACTAGGAGAGCTGGAAAAATGTGACTATTGTAATGATGATTAATATCCAGCAGTTCTGAGGACCAGGCTAGTCAGCAGGCCCTTGGACATGCAAAGGCTAAGGGCATCAGTTCACAGAGCTGGGAGGGGTTTCCACCAGGATGCCCCAGCCTGGTTCAGCCTGTCAGGTGGCTGCAGGCTTAGAGATCTGAGACAATTAGACAAGGAGGCCAAAGGTTCTGTTATTTATTTATATTCTACCTTATGGCAGCTTGAAGAGGCGAGGAGTAGGAAGGCCTCCTCAGTAAAGGAGTTCGGTTACTTTTGGGTTTAGTGCAGAGCAGATTTTGTCAGCAGGAGGCTATCAGAGAAAGGAAGAGGTAAAGTAAAGGCAGGTGGAGGTCTACAATGGGGAATAAACCCTTGTGGTCCCTACACAAATTAAAGTTCAGTCCCTGGAAACAATCAATGCAGGTGTCCAGCAGGCAGGGAGGCATGAGGAGGGAGGGAGGTGAAGAGTAGGAGAAAAGGTCAAAATGCTCTCAAAAACTGCGATCTTGCCACATCTCCTTCAAGACGACCAACCCTGGAGAACTCAACACTACAGAGATGGGATCTCGCCTACTGTGGTGTCCACAAAACAATAAAAAATAATAATAACAACACTAATAATAGCTGTCACACTGCTAGGCACTGTGCCCAAGCTATTGTAACATGTGTTACCTCAACTAATCCTCACAATCTCTAAGTGATGATACTGTAACTCTCTATTCCATTTTACAAACAGTAAAGCTGAGGCACAGAAGATAATTAATTTGCCCAAAGACATACAGCCATCTTTGAACCCAGCCCAAGCCCAAGGTTTAGGGACAGGGATCTAAAGCCACACTTGCCAAGCACCTTGGAGGACCTTGAGGTGGCAGGCTCAGTTCTCCAACAACCCAGATATTTCTCTCACCCACCACTACTGAAATCTTTTATAGAAAAAAATAGACATTTAAGAGATACCAATAACATTTAAATTTTAAAATTAATCAAGAATAGAGTAATGAACCAGGCAGTGTAAGGTTACAAGATTAATTTTACACAGATTTTCAATCACCCAAGCACTCACATTCCTCTTATAAGCTCAAACCTATGCAAGACACCACAGAGAAGGTGACTTCCAAAAGCTTACAACCACGTGCATAAAGCAACTGAAAGCAGGTTCAAAATAACATATTACCAAGAACAAAGAGAAGAGGCTAAGTTGGAGCACAGTTTTAATTGTGGACCACCATCTTCTATAAAGAAATGGAAGTGTCACATTGAATTTCTGATTGCAGATTATGTGCATTGTATTTTTCATGTTCATTTCTCAGGTGGTCAAATTTTTCATTACAAATGAATTGTAACTGCCACTAGAATTGCATTCTACCCAAGGTTTTGATAAACAAAAACAGTTTAATGCTACAGTACAGTCTGTAATTAATGTCACCAATTTGTAAATCCTAGTTAAAAACTGAATTTTACAGTTTCATTTAATGATGCCCAAATAAATAGCACACTTTGACAAAATGTAGCAATTACAAGATAAACTGCCCACATCCTGAAGATACTTCATAATAAATTCGCCAAACAAATTCAATGTTATGGATCTTACAACAGACTAACCCATGTACATCTTACTAAGAGTTTCAAGAAATTCTATACTATAACTTAAAAAGGATCGCACACTTTTTTTTTTACTTCTGAAATTACCTAGGATAAGCAATAACTTCCTTGATGAGAGCAGAACAGGTGGTTAGCCATCTTTAATCCACGATGGTCTGACCTGGATCTCAGCCACCTGGATGTACCCAGTCCTTCAGCAAAAAGAATGCGCTTAGAACATACCTGACACCAGAAAGGAAGGGGGACTAGGATTTAATGCATTTACGATGGGCTATGATGCTCAAAGATGAAGAGGTAGAAAGATAGTGAGTATTAATTCCATTCACAGATCTATTTTTAGAAAAAAGATCTGTAATTGGAACCCAAAAAAATCAATTTTCTTTAAAAAAAAAGCCCTTACCTCAAGGTTATGAAAAGCAAAGATTACAAGGAGATACAGATAGGAAGGAAGAAAAATGAACATTTCAATAGGATTTATGGAGTTTCATTTGTGAAGCTTACTGGTGAGTACATGGTGTTCTATGCCTCTTTTGTATAATAAAATACTTTTTGAAGATCATAAGAAAAATGTCTACCCTTAGAAAACTACTTAGAAGTAAACTATTTTAAAGCACATTGATACATCCTTAATATTTGCTATCACTTTTAATCCACCACTAGAAAAAGGACCGAAGGTGCAAATACTCTCATTCAAATACTCTTCTAACTTCTTCATGAAGAAAGGAGGATTCAGGACTCCTCAAACTGCAGTCTGCAGAGACCTTCCACAGACTCTCCAATTATGAGACTTTGTAAATCACGCATTTTTCCAAGATTATCTTAAGTATGAGAAGTAAAGCGAGTACATTCTGGGACGATCCAAATGACCGCTCTACAGCCACGTTCCGCAGGCACTCTCGGTGGCCACGCCTGCATTGGGTGTACACAACCATGGCAGCGGACGGAGGCCAAACATCATCAACATGATGCCACGCGGGTTTTCACAGGCCTCCTCCACTTAGGAAGGACTAGTCAAGGAACCATGTTCCAGAGCTGGGGAAACTAAAGTTAGGGGGGAAATGAACTTAAATGCTTGTAAGGGTTGATTCTGATTCCTTCTGCCCTTTTTCAACAATGTCATACAACTTACTAAAAAATTTACATATGGCTATTTACTTTTTATCATAAACAGGTTTATAAGAGTCCACACTACTTCACCCACTTGAGTCAAAACCTTGTGAAAAAGACAGGTCGTGCTCAGTGACAGGCCACTGCCAACAGCGTGGGGCTGAGTGTCTGGGTAAATGGCTCTGTACTATTCCTCAGCCTCCAGGACTCCATTTCCATCCAAGGCAAGAAGACAAAACGGAAAACAGCAAACTATACACATATCTTTCCAATATTAAATCCAATAATGACTTCATTTCAGCTAAACATCGACAATCACATTAAATTGATGTTACTGTTCATTTGAATTTTACTGGCTCTACAGTTTTCTGAAGTTTATATGTAAATCTTTTTGGTTTTATAGTTGAAAAAGACCCATAAGCATAAAGAATTATGCATAGTTTTATGTCCATATTTACATATCTATGTAACATTATTTTAATTTTCATTCAAGTCCACACTGAGGATCATAGAATTTTTTTCCTAAGTTTGAGGTTGCTGCCTTTAGAGGTTCCTTTGTGTGAGTCTTACTGGCACACAGATCCCGTAGTCGGATGACCTTCATTAGGATAAGAACCGAGAACAGAATGACTCTGCCTCTGCCACACCTGGTCCAATTAAGATTTTTCCAATATGAGAAAGTGATTCAAATATTCAATATAATTTCCCCAATGCCCTAAAATCAAGACAAAAATTACACTATTACTTTTACTACTAAGGAATACAACAACAATCCTATAAATGGCAAATATTCACATAGAGTTTAAAGTGAGCCAGGTACTATTCTAGGCCCAGCACATTAACTTTTTATTCTTTCAAACAACCCCATTTTACACAGGAGGAAACAGAGGCACAGAGAGAGGTTAAGTAACTTGCAGAAGTTCACACAGCTAATAAGTAACATAGCTAGCATTCAAGCACTGAAGTGGTACAGGTCACTGCCCGTTAATGTCATTCACAATGCCCTTTCTACCAAAAACAAACAAACAAACAAACAAACAAAAAAAACAGTAAGAAAGGATGGAAGTGGGTCCTTTCGCAGAATAAAAATCTATGGCAAGCATTCCCAAACCTGAATATTCCAACACCAAAACTTAACTACAGAAACTCATAAATTCTCCCCAAAGTTAATAATATCGATTTGATTTGCTATTTGAGAAAATTACTACCAATTGTAAGGTATTTCAATGCCACCATGCTGCTAGCAAGAGAAAAGTTACCTTTGTAGATCCTGTTCAAAGAAAGCTCATGCTTTGATCTTTAATATCCCATGAAGTAGAAGGTTATACTTAATCTATATTTTATAGATCTAAAAGTCAAATTAGTTTCTGGGATAAACAAGCAGAGTGTGATGGTAAGCATATTCTGCAGCACTCGTTGCACTCCTAGTTTGGAGGATACTATGTGCTGAGTTAAAGACAATTACATTAGTGTAATACGTAGCAGTTTTTTCTGGCCTTATTCTGCAAGCATAAACAAGTTATACACATGTTAATTTACATTGTATATAAAAAGCCAATTTTAAATCCAATTTATAAGGCAATAAATATATAAAGATCCTAGGACACAGCAATAAAGTTATGCCATAAAGTAGAGTTAATTCGAGACAACAATAATAAAAGCATGACAAATTTTAGCATTCTACCAACGGCACAGAGGTGTTCCACGTAACATCTGTTCAGAGGCAATTGCTACAAGACAGACTAGATGAGATGCAAGGTTTCACAGTGTAATAAATGTATGTCAGTTTGCTTGCTTCATAATTAAGGGTATGACTCTTTGAAAAAAGCAATTAAGCCATGCTCTAAATCTGAGACAATCATACTTATTCCCACACATTTTTAGCCCACAAAGAAAAGATCTAGAGGGATCCGGAAGTAATAAATACTACACATGATCTTTCAGCAGCTAACTGTACTCCCCAAAATCCTTCTGATATAATTTGTTTATTTTGAAAATCATATATTTAAAAACTTTTTTAAAAAACCTTATATTCTCTGTTAGGAAGGGTAGAAAGAACAATTCAGTGTAATTTCCTTACAAGACTGGCCCAAATAAAATGATTTTGCCTTATGAAGTTTTCAGTGTTTGATGGGTTAGGTAGAATTTGATATGAACAAAACTCCGGTGCCTGAAGCCTTCAACCAAGAACACTTGTCTCTACTTCTTGAGTCTTTAACTTTAGGACCATTGAAAAAACATCAGCTTAGCTGCAGACTCCATAAAGAAATAAATTCAGAAAATAGCACACAGGCATGGCTCCGTCTTTTCTCAGCTTTCTAACAACTATGGAAATGATATAACAGACCAAGATGAGAGAAGGTTCTAGCAGTTATTCCAGAAGACCAATCTGTGGTGATCTTATAGTCTCCCAAATCACAAACCCCCCAAAATGAAACACTGCAAGAAAGAGATGTAAACGAATCTGATGGTTCTTCTAAAAAACGCATTTTTAAACTGTTCAACCAAACCTCACATCCCAGTCACCCTCAGCTACACCTGCTGTTTGTTTCCTATGGCTGCTACACCAAATTACCGCACAAATGGAACCCCTCCGTCCTGGAGATCAAAGACCAAAATCAGGTTCACTGAGCTGAAATCCAAGTGTCTCCCTCTGGAATCTCCATGGGAGAATGGTTCCCTGTCTCTTCCAGCTCCTGATGGCTGCCAGCCTTCTTTTGTCTGTGGCTACATCACCAATTTTTGCCTTCTCATCACACTGCCTTCTCCTCTTCTGTGGTTCAAATCTCCCTCTGCCTCCCTCTTATAAGGATATGCACGTTTGCATTTTTAGGGCCCATCCTGATTAATACAACATAATCTCATTTTAGAAGACTTAACTTAATTGTACCTGCAAAGCTCTTTTTTTTTGGAACATTGACAACTTCTGGGGATTAAGATGTGAATATATTTGGGGTCAGAGGTCATTATTCAGCCTGCCACAGACGCCTCCAAATAAACCCAAAGCAATTAGGTAACCCTGCGCTAATCTCATCAAGCCTACTCTGATTTTAACTATACCAGGGGTGTCCAGCTCACTCATTTTCACCAAGGGCCACATCAGCCTCACAGTTGCCTTCAAAGGGCCAAATGTAATTTCAAGTCCTTAACAGTTAAGGAGTAGTTACATTTATACAGTCCTAAAATTATTTCGGTGAAATAGGAGTTTAACACCCCTGAACTATACTCAAGTTCTCAGTACAATAAGAAGTTCTCCAACTTAATACTTCTTCCTGCTCACAACCAGCCTATGATCAAGAAGTTGTTAATTCTATATTCATTAAAGCCATCATTAACTACTGTTAGAAGTTCCTAAATGAGAAAATGTAGCAGTGGAGAATTGTTAACAGTGGATCATTGTAACCCACCCCATCATTCTTTTGGCCTGTTTCTATAAATTCTCTGACTAACGTGTACCTTGTAGATAACCAATATGTTTATATAAGAATCTTAGGAGCTAACTTCAAAAGGCAGACTCCAACCTTCAGTTACCCCAGCTCCAGGAGACTTGCTGACTTTCAACCTTAAAACCAGAATTGTCGCGGGCACCAGCTCGCAGTGCCCGCGGCGTTATGGATGAGACATGAGACAAATTCACACAGGCTACCGAGTCCTGTGGAGGAAAAGGGACGGCCCAGCTACTCCCTCAAGGGAGGAGTACCTCAGAGCAGCCTAGCCACCCTCTCAAGGGGAGAATGCCCTGACCCTTGCCTGGACAGCAGTTTTATTGGGTTTCTTGCGCAGGAATTCAGGTACAACTTATTAATCATTCTCAGGCAGTAAGGATTAGGCGATAGATAAGGAACCATTAGGGTTTATTCTGATTTAGCGTCTGTCAGCTAAAAGGCTATGAAATTTTGGAAAGTAAATTGTTTCTTG
>PVKM010046908.1:0-11581 GCA_004027735.1 Carollia perspicillata
CCCCTTCTTGCCTGTAAGGTCTCTTTTGAGAAATCAGCTGACAGTCTGATGGGAACTCCTTTGTAGGTTACTGTCTCTTTATCTCTTGCCACTTGTAGGATTCTCTCCTTCATTTTAATCTTGCCTAATGTAATGATGATGTGCCTTGGTGTGTTCCTCCTTAGGTCCAACTTCTTTGGGACTCTCTGAGTTTCCTGGACTTCCTGGAAGTCTATTTCCTTTGCCAGATTGGGGAAGTTCTCCTTTATTACTTGTTCAACTAACTTTTCCACTTGTTTCTCTTCCTCTCCCCCTTCTGGTACCCCTATAATTTGGATGTTGGAATGTTTAAAGATGTCCTGGAGGTTCCTAAGCCTCTCCTCATTTTTTTGAATTCTTGTTTCTTCCTTCTGTTTTGTTTGGTTGTTTCTTTCTTCCTTCTGGTCCACTCCATTGATCTGAGTCCCAGTTTTTTTTCCATCACTATTGGTTCTTTGTGCATTTTCCTTCATTTCACTTAGCATTGTCTTCATTTGTTCATCTAATTTGCAACCAAAATCAACCAATTCTGTGAGCTTTCTGATCACCAGTGCTTTGAACTGTGCATCTGATAGGTGGGCTATCTCTTGATTGCTTAGTTGTATTAGCTCTGGAGCTTTGATCTTTTCTTTTATTTGGGCCATTTTTATTGTTCTGTGGCACCTGTTATGTATGAGGGGTGGAGCCTTAGGTGTTCACTGGGGGGGCATCCCAGTTGCTGGGTTGTGACTCTGTATGGGGGGTCCCAGATCCCTCTGCCCATTCCCCCAAGCAAACTGGGCCTTTCGGGTGCTGATTCCCGGTGGGTGGATTTGTGTAGTTCTAGGACCCTGTGGGTCTCTCCAACAAACTCTCCTGTGAGGCTGGGAGTCACTCCTTGTGCCTCCACCCCCACAGGTGTTTTTAATCAGTGTTTTCAGGCTTTATTTCCCAGCTCTGGGGCCCTGAGTTGTGTGGTCTATCTCACTCCCCAGTTATCTGCACGCAAATGTGGGAACATGTGGTCAGCCACCTTGTGCACCATGCCCTGCTTCACAGTCACCAGCCGCTGCCTGCACACTGGAAGTGCTTTTCACACCCGGTGCCTCTGCTATTTGTGCCCCAACCCACACCTGCTCAGTCACCCAATTCCACCCCACTTACGGGTCTAGATGGATGTGTCTGTTTTATCTCCTTGGTTGTCTGACTTCCTTACAGTTCAATCTTCTGTCAGTTTTGGTTGTTACTTTGTTTCTAAGTTATTGTTGTTCTTATTTTGGTTGTGGGAGGAGGCATAGTGTGTCTACCTATGCCTCCATCTTGGCCAGAAGTCTGTTGATTTAGCCTACTCTTTTAAAAGAAGAATTCTACTAATTCTATACCTCTAATTTTAGAATAGTGTTTATTAATCTAAAACCACTCCCCTCTTAGACCTATTGTCTTGTTATTAGAAACCTGCATATATAAGTGGAGATAATCCAAGAAAAAGCTGTTTTATGTTTACATAAACAGATCATCAATAAATTTGTCAAATACATAATTGTCATACTATTTAAATAATGACATAAAGTTTCAATATCCAAAACTCACCTGGAAACATTTAAGAACTAAAAATTAAGCAAAAATGGAATGTAGGTAGGTTATATATGACAGTTTATGTAATAAACCATTACAGGTGCACTCATTTTGGTTTATACATATTTCTAACATTAAAATTTGTGGTTTCCAGAATTACAAAAAGATAGAAACATTAAAATAGTAATAGAGAAAAGCACATTGCAGGGCAGAAAAATTAGCATTAAAATAAAAATAGGCCAATATGCACATGAAAATATGTTCCCCCTCATCAACATCACACAAAATTTCCACAGGACTTCGTTACTTTAGTCCTTGTAGTATACTCAAGGAAAACACAAAACTTGTACGTGAATGTTCATGGCAGCATATCCATAAAAGCTAAAAAGTAGAAACAGCACAAATGAACTGTTGAATAGTTTAATGAAGTTGTATACATCCATACAATGGGATGCTATTTGTAATGGAAAAGAACAACGTATTGATTCATGTAACCAGACAGATAAACCATGAAAACATTACATCAAGTGAAAGAATTGAATCGCAAAGGACCATAGATTACATGATGTTCTTCCCATGAAATGTCCAGCATACACAAAGCTACACAGACAGAAATTGTACTAGTGGTTGATCAGGAAGGATGGGAGTAGTTGGGGGAAGTGGAGGTGACTGCAAAAGGACTTTTACTAGAAGGTTTCTTTGGAGAGGGATCAAAATGTTCTAAAATTGACTGTTTATGGCTGTACAATGCTGTGAACAAACTGAAAATCATTAAATTATACACTTTAGTGGGTAAATTATATGGTAGGTAAACTATATACCAATAGAGCTGTTGCAAAGTAAATAAATAAAAATAGGTCCTATCACAAAGAGCAAAAGTGGTCAGCATTAAGCTTTCTTTGCCCATTGTTTCATATAATCTTCAAAAGCCAGAGAATTATTTTTCATAGTTTTATATTTCTGTTCACATGAATTATTAAATATTATTTTTAATGTGAAATATGTCTGGTGATTTTTTAAAATGATGTTTTTTAAATAAACAATACCTTAATCTCCTTATGTTGGTTGAAAGGAAAAAAATCTACAAATTTCAAGTAAGATATTAATATGACCTAAAAATATCCTGGTCCCAAGAAATAAAAGAAACTACATTATTAATCATATACCTATCTATCAATATTAAAATAGGAAGATAGAAAAATGTTTGTTAAGGATATCAGGTATATTTTTTCAAATTTGATATAATCATTTATATTTGCTTCTGTAGTCACTTTACTGAAAAGAATGCCAAGCATCCCCAGATATAATAAAGAAACTGAACTAATATAAAATTCTGTTTGAAACACTGAAGTCGTTTGGAACAATATACATTGCCATTCCATTCTAGTGTATCCTCATTCCTGTCCGCCCTCAGTTACTGTTGGTAAATGATACAGTGTTGGGAAAACTAGCCATTGCAATGTCTGTAACACAAGGTACTCAGTGTGGTTCCTGGTAAACTGTATCCCTGAAATGTGTAACTCAGCTTCCCTTGGTCTATCATTCAACTGACTGCAACGTAGTAGTTGACACAGCTCCTCTGTATTATTAAAATGCACAGCAGAATACAGCTCTTCTTTTACCAATGGTTTGCATTATTCAAGGGTTGGAGTATAGGAAGTAATTTGCATTCTTTAGTGAATAGTCAGGAGGAGTATATATTTCTAAAAACTGACTGTAGATGCATCTATGGGAAATAACAGCTTTAAATTTAACACACACACATGCTCACTTGTACATAAACACACACATACATAGTTAAAAAGAAGTGAAGGTTTTAAAGGATGAAAACAGCTCTCAGAGTAAATCAGGCCATTGTTCCCTGGGATGTAGCACTGAAAGAATTTGTGAAGGTTTGAGCATTAAAAGGCTAATAGCACCAGCAACTGTTTTGGAGCCTGACAGTTCTGAGGCACTATTTCAGACTCTGAGGATTAAACTTGTTTAGACAAAAGAATCAAGATTGCTCCTTTCAAGTGACTCTCATTCCAGTGAGGAGAAAATGACATTAAGCAAATAAATACATAATACAAAGTCTTTTAGGGAAATAAACAAGAAATAAAGCAAAGAAATGGTATAAAAAACAATGATTGTGTGTGCGTGCTGATGCAGACAGGGAGGACAGGAGAGGTTATGGTGATGAAGAGCTAAGTAGAATCCGATTAAAATGGGAGTGTGACCTACAGAGGAAAAATATTCAAGGCAACAAAGTGCAGGCTCATGGCAGGAGTAAGATTGAGCTTCTCAGGGAATAGCAAGAGGGGCAGTGTGGACAGAATGGAATTCATAAAAGGGAGAATAATTAAAGATGAAATTAGTGAAGTAGCAGAAACCAAAATATACAGCCATAATTATACTGTTTTGTTCTTTGTATGATGCAAGAAGCCTTTGAAGAGCTCTTGGAGATCTAACTCAAACTTAATTTTATTTTTAAAAGATCACCCTGGCTACTTTGTGGAGATTAGATTCTAGGACAATAGAGTAGGTGAAGGAAGACTGGTTAGATTAAGATCTGGGCAAAATATGAGGGTGACTTGAATTAATATTCAGAAGTAGAATTGGCCAGAGAAGCCAAGCATATTTTGAAGCCAAATTCCACATGACTTGTTCATGAATAGGTAGGTCAAGAAAATTTTAAAAAAAAGGAAAAGAAAAGAAAAACACCTTTTCTTGCATGAACACTTGTGTAAAAAGTAATGTTATTTAATGAAATAGGAAAAGAAAGTAAGAAAGAGTTGATTCAAAGAACAGAGTTAATCAATAGTTTTGACTAACAGATATTCAAGTAACAATCTTGAGTAAGCAATTGGATATATGTTAGGGGTTCAGAGGAAATGGTAGGGCTAAAGATACAGTTTTAGAAGTCATCTATTTAGGGTCGATGTATTTGTTAGAATACAACCTAAGCAGCTGTAACAAAGATATCCAAAATGTAGTGACCTAAATAAGGTAGATGTTTACTTTTCTTTCATATAAAAGTCTAGTGGCAAAAAGTCTATTCATCTAACCTTTGGATTTAGTGTTATTTCTAACTAGACTACTTAATTTTACTCATCAACCCTAGATTAAGCTGTTACTATTTTAGAGAAATAAAGTCTTTTCCTGATTTGACCAATAGAACACCTATTTGTTTTCAAACCAAATCTACTTTTTACATACTCAATTACATCATCTAATTTGGTAACCTATTGTCACTGTGCTCAGGTACCCAGACTATGTATCTGTGAAGTGCCAGGCACTGTGATGAACTGTCAACACACTATAGTAAATAAAAGAGATTTAGTCCCTTTCTTAGAATGAAATCTACAGAATAGACAGAAGAAAAAAGAGATAACCCATAACGTGATGCAGGTCAACAAAGGAAGTACAAAAAAGACACTTAGGAGGGAAAAGTCCTGAAGCTCAACTCCCAAACTGAATTTGTAGACCCCTACCTGCTGGATTACAAAATCTTCTGTTTTCTAACTTAAGACTTTCCTCCATATTCTATACCTGGCATTTTCAACAAGTTCTATTTTCCATCATAGAGTATCACCCCATTTGACCCAAATGAGTTCCTTTTTTCCCTCAGAATAGACCAAAAGTTACCATAATGTATTTGGAGCCTCAAACATTTGAGAAGGCAAGGAGTTATAAGTGGTCTACAAATCTATCCATATAGCAAGCAATGTCTCAGACTGAAGAAATACCGCTTCATGTTGGGCTAAAATGCCGCTTCCATTCTGATTAGGTGGAACCTCTGTGATTCTGTTTACTACACATTTTATTTATTTTTTATTGTCCCTATTTTCAATTTACTAAACATTTTAAAATGTCACACCTCACTTACACATAGTACTTGCAAAATCTATATGAATGCAATTATATTTATATAATTATCACACGCAAAATCATGCAAAGCATTAATAAATTCACAATAGCTTCTGTGGTTGCTCAATAAAAGGAAGTATTGATTCTGTAGTTTTTACATTCTTGGTCTCAGTTTACAGTCTTATCTCCCCCATGGCAGCTAAAATGAATCTTTTAAAAACTAAATCCAGATGATGCACTCTGTTCAGAAAATTCCAATGGCTTCTAATTTCACTCAGTGGTTGACAAGCTCCAATACAAGCTGCCCTCACCACTGCATTCCTCAGTACCTTCCACCCTCCTCATTCACACCACTCTAGTCACACTGGATGTGGTGATGTTCCTCTAGCCAAGGAAGTTCTAGTCTCAGGATCTTTGGCACAATTCCTCCCATGGGGTCTCTCCAGTCACTGTTTTCTCTAGCTGGAATGATTTAGCTATCTTTCTCACTTACGTTTTCATCATCTTCTCATTATGCAAGTAGACACTGTTGGAGCCCCACTCAGATTCCTTATATGGGTTCATGCATCCATCCCCAGCTATTGCCACCATTGGCTAGATGAGAACACAGACATAACTGCCTTCTTTTATCCAGCTAAGTGACCTCAGCCAAATGACAGTGCCGTTTCTCCATGCCATGCCAGCAATCAACTAATACATGTTACAAAAGGCCAAATCCTACCTCAGCTGGAACCAGCTCTACAGTGTAATCTGTGCTCCAGAGCTTCCTGTGATCTACCCAAAAGTCTCCAGCTAAGATCACATTCTTACTGAACTTTTCATCCATCTCTATTCTGTTTGCTTCACTTCCCTTCCCCTGACCACACCTCTCTCTCCCTTTAAGAAATCTTTGAACAAGAATCTCTACCCCAGGCTATCCCTCTAGGGAAACAGCCTAAGACAGATACCTTCCTTGACTACCACAAGCCCAGGAACTCCTTTATCTTGCTTTACTTTTTTACACAGGACCTATCACCACATTGCATACTGTATTTTTTGCAAAATCTTTATATTTATTCCCTTTATCTTCCAATAACATGTAAACCCATGAGAGCAGGAACTTTTTGTCCACTACTATATTTCCAAGCCTACAAAACTACCTAACTCTTTGTAGTTACTCAATAAATATATATTGCCAGATGCACGAATAAATGGAGTAGCACAATGAATTTATTTTATCATGTTTTTAAAAAGATGTCCTATTCTTAAAAATATTGAGAATCAATAGCCTAGATGAAATAATATGCAATAAAGAATGATTCTTTTAGGGAATATGTTCTATATCCTTTCAAACTGTCTCACTAGTGGAATACTGGTCATTAACAAAATATGTTTTAGCAACTGATTAGTTCATTAGCACACTCACCTCCAGCCTTGCAGACTTTAAATTCAAAGGCTTTAATCTTATAGTCTAATAATCAATCAAATTTTCCTCTAGATTTGTTAACTAGCCTTTCTTTTATACAAGACTTTATTTTTTCAATAATCAACATTTTGAACACAGATCTTAAAAGTCCATATTGAAAACATCTAAATGAAAATGCATATACAAACAATGAAAATCATTAATAAGATAGAATACTGAGAGGAAGTAGAATTTGCCACCCCAAATATGCCTCTTTGAAATATGATTTTAAGTTGGCTTTTAGTAAGAAACTAAAGGCACAGGGGAAACACTTGATCTCCCCCCTGCCTACCTAAAAGGAATTTAAAGACAGGACCTGCTCCAGGAAGGGAGATACCACATTTAACTATAGTTTAATATGAACTAGTGCGATACATAAAGAACCTAGAATAGAATCACTACAAAGACACTATTTTACCATAAAGTCAGCAAAGGAACAGAGCTTACCTCTGAGCTCCTTCATTAAGGAAACACTGCAGCCAGATATGACATATCAAAAACATTCAAATATCAAACTATGGAGACTCTGGCTGACTTTCAGCCCTTCAGTTCGCCAGTTCTCTAATAGAATTCAACCCTGACAAGTTCTTCCAGAAAATTGTCTACACTGTCAACGCCAATCTACAAAAAATGACCTGGATAATTTGACTGTTACAGATTTTACAACTCAGAAAGGATTTGAGGTTGCAAGCCAGCTCCACAGAAGTCCTTTCATTAAGCAATAAAAAAAAAACCGTGATTTAATTTTTTCATAAAGAGGTCTTTGTGGTCATGAAAGCCTGCTGTCTGCTTCATTCAGAGCAAAGATCTCTTCTAGATAGAGTATCAAACATATTCAAATAAAGACCTTGCAAAGATGTTTCATTCTAATTTTGGAGTACATAATGAATATACTTCTTTGCGACTAGCACTTAATGCCAGTGCTTTTATGGCTTATGACATAACGTTTGTTTCTTTTTATTCAACAGAAAAGGTCAACATGACTTATAATTAGAACAACAACTCTGAGTAAAGAAGCCTGTAATTAGACTGTTTTCAACAAATAATAAAGTGTCAGATAAAAGAAAGCGAATCCTTGGTGTCAGCAAAACTAGTTTACATGTAGACAAGAAAAGTGATTCTTTCATGCAGAGGCTTATTGAGGTGACTTTGTTCTGGTAATCTAACTCAAATAATAAATATACATAAAAAGTACTATCTAGACATTCAAACCAAGCAATGGTTCTCATAGAAGTGTTATTTTGCCTACAGGTGATATTTGTCAGTTTCTGGAAACTTTTTGGTTGGTACAACTGGAAGAGGAACACTGTCATCCAGAGACGGAAGGCCAGGATGCTTCTAAACATCTTACAAAGCACAGGACAGTGCCCCACAAAAAAGAATTGTACTGATTCAAATATCAATGGGGCCAATTTTGAGAAACTCTGAACTAATGGCATAAAGCTTTCTTGATTCTAAAATTAATGAGCTTTAAACTAGTCTATAGTTATTGGAGCCCTATAGTGAAGTGGTTGTCTATTGACATAACCAATGTCACCCATTAAGTTCAACAAAAATTTTCAAAATAAAACACAAACAAATAAAATTTAAAAAGCAGAAGTTAGCAAGCAGCCAGCAAAAAATCTTTAAGCATTTTCAAAATCCCACCACCAAAACAAAGGGGCTCGTGTACCTTCTAATCTGCTGTCATTAAAAATAAAGCCATCATGCCATTTCAAATAAAAAATTGATCACAGTATGAGAAACACTCTATGGCTATTGTAGACTAAAGAAAAAATGGGAGCTGTTAGGCTTTCTAGACCCCAGCACTCTGAGATCACATTAGGATTCAGGACACTTAGATGTCACATCAGTGTCCTCTGGGGCTGTGCCAGTTTGTTAAGGCTGCCATAACGACGTGCCACAGACTGGGTGGTTTAAACACCAGGAATGTACGGTCTCACAGTTCTGGAGGCTAAAAGTCTCAGATCCAGGTACCTGTAGGATTGCCTTTTCTCCTATCTCCTTCCTGTCTTCCTCCTAGGTCTTCACATGGTCTTTCTTTCTATGCCTATGTTCTCATCTCCTCCTCTTCTAATCTCCTCAGCTAAGGACACCTGTCATATTGAATTAGCACCTACACCAATAAAATTATTTAAATGTATTTGTCCCTTTACATACCCTGTGTCCAAATTTGGTCATATTCTGAGGCACTAGAGGTTAGTACCTCAGACTTCAATGTGTGGATTTTGAATGGGCACAATTCAGCCTGTAGCAACAGCCTTAGCATATCTTTGGTCTAGAAGTCTTCTAGAGAGAGAAAATATCTGGTGGTCAGTGTGAAAACTGTCCGGACTTTTTACTGGGCTAGAGAGCAGGCGAGCACACACAAAAGTGAGCCTCTCTGAAATCAATTCTTAATTTTTATAAATAACCCTGAATTCACATGAAATTTTTGTAGAAAATCAGAAGAAATTTAAAAATGTTATCTTTGAATCATAGAACTTATTTGTGTACATAATAGGTTTTCCTAAAGCAAACTACAGCTTGGAGAATGAGTTTTAAACAAGGACTGTGTTGGCCAGGACACCACACGCAGTGCCCAGCATGGAATAAGACCTGGATATATATTTCTTTCTTTTCTTAAAAAAATATTTTATTTATTTACTTTTAGAGAGAGGGGAAGGAAAGGAGAAAGAGTGGGACAGAAACATCAATGTGTGGTTGCCTCTCATGTGTCCCCTACTGCAGGCCCTACTGGGCCTGCAACCCAGGCGTGTGCCCTGACTGGGAATCGAACCGGCAACCCTTTGCTTCACAGGCCCCTGCTCAATCCACTGAGCTACACCAGCCAGGGCTGGATATATATTTCTTACTGACTGTGTGATTGGACCAAGGACATTATAATGAACTGCCAATAAACTAATCACTGATGTTATTTATATGTGAGTGTATTATCTTAGGGTCACTCAAAGAGGCATTTAATTCTACATCAAAGTTAACACAAAGGTAACAGAGTGTTATAGAAATTAGAGAATAAGAAATTACCTGAAATCTGGGATACAATATGTTGGGAACTACTCTGCCTGGTTTTAGGAGTTGTAACCGCCCCCTGTGGCTAAGGCTGAGTGAGTGACCTCCAGACTGTGAGCCACTGAAGAAACAAAGTTTATCTCCCTGGCAAGAGCGCTGCCTCTGCCACCTCTAGCCCCCAACGAGTGGACAGTTAGTCAGAGTCCATGGGAACGACCCCTCAGAGGAGAGACAACCCAAGCAGACACGATCACGTGGGAGGTCATCAAGAAAGGACTCGGAGGCTGCGGCAAGTGAGGGAGAAGGACCCTCAAACCCCCTGGCTATTTTAGTATAGTCTGCATCCCCTTTCCATCTGGGAGAAGCTCTGGGAGAAGCGCTTCCTGGCTCTAATCCACTTAAGCCTGAATCTTGATGGGGAGGGGGTACAGCCCTCTGCCGGCTAGATGGGGTTCTGGGGTAATCAGGCATAACAAAGATTTCGTAAAGTCCTGTGAAGTCTGCTTTGCTAAGAGTGCTCTCATCCATATGATAAGGGTCCGGGCAGGAAATGAGTATGTCTCCTAAGTTTTTGCAACCCCCTTACCTGACAGACACTGACTCAGATTAAGCCCTCAGATTTCTTTGAAATGTTATCTATTGTTTGATCCTTGCCACCTGACATTGATTGATGAGCTTTACCTCTATCCCTGTGTGTTATAAACCTAATAAAAAGCCATTGAGAAAGAGGCTCTGAGCCCTTCTCCCATGAGAGAAGCTAGTCACCTTTCCTCCCCAAGCAAATCATGCCTTGGTAGTATTATTTGCACCCATGGAGGATGGGGGATCTGCATGCGGAGCCTCCCCACGACAATATATATTTAAATGGGTCTCTGGGGCTACTAACAGAGTTAACAAACACTGAATTCCTAGTTATAGTTGAAATATGAGTGTCCTCTTCTATCGTCAACTTCTGTTTGTTGTGTGCTTTGAAACCACGGACAAACTTCTTAAGTTAGTGTCTTTCTCTCTTTCTCTTTCTCTCTCCTTCTGTCTCTCTGTCTCCTCTTAAACTAGAGCAGATCGCATATACCATAGTATGAATCATGCAGCCAGTCAG
The DNA here is from genome assembly GCA_004027735.1 of Carollia perspicillata. NCBI lineage: Eukaryota > Metazoa > Chordata > Mammalia > Chiroptera > Phyllostomidae > Carollia > Carollia perspicillata. Next base: position 10,977 of record PVKM010046908.1, read on the forward strand.
ATCTAGTAGGCACTAAGTGCACAATCTGGTCACTCACTCCACCCCGACTCCCTGAGTGAAAGACCTCAGACCCCTCTGCTTCAGATCACTACACTTGCCTGTGCTTATAATGAGCCTCTTAGCATTTTACAACACCTTGTTTTCAAATCTACCTTTCACATTAGATTACGGGCTTCTCCAATATTATTTATATTTTTATTTATAGCATATTATTCCCAATGTTTGTCACTAAATAATTATTTGTCAGATAATATTCTATTTCTGTATTTCATCTACTGAGTCAGAATGTTGTTATGCTACTGTCATCCTCCCCACAGTCTCTTTGTCTTTGTGTCTGCTTCTCATTTTCCCTCATCTTCATCATCAGTGCTCTCTCTCCTGCCTTCACCTATTCCCCTCTTGGCCATGAGCTCATCTAGAGCAGAGCTACGACTTCCCACTTAACTGGGCCTTTCCAGCACATGGACAGCACAGCTGTATTACAGAACTAAATGTTGGTTAATGAACACTCCTGTGCCATGAGCAGGAGGCTAGGACCCAGAATATAATATAATACACACACACACACATACAGCTTTTTAAAAACATGATGAATGGATGAATGA
>PVKM010046909.1:0-11591 GCA_004027735.1 Carollia perspicillata
GAATCATAACCCTTTCTGTTCTGATAATTCTTAATTTCATAACAGTGATTCTAGTATTGCAAGCAGATCTTTTGTTTGGCCCCCAGAATTTGGAATTAGGCTCCTCTGAGACCACGCATGAATAAGGGATCGTGCTCTTGAACCTCCCTCCGGTATATGGCCATTTCTATGTTCTGTAACCCTAGGAACAGGTTTTGTTTTTTGTTCTGAGTAAAGCCGAGTTTCCCTTTGCCCACTAGTACTTATCCAGAATGTTTCAATAACTAATAAATCTATGTAAGAATCTTCCCCCAACTGTTCCAATCAAAAACATCATAGATTACAACAAGCAGAATTATTTGACATACCCTCTACTCCTGTACCATATCCTTAGACAATTAATCACAGGGTACAAAACATGTTGTTTGGAGTGGACTAACCATGTGGAAAAAGAACTTGCTATACTCATGAAGAAAAATTGTATCATTATTATAAGGAGGGTTAACTCAGAGTGTGGTCATTGTTAAGCCTAACTTACATAATTAAGTTGTTTATCACCTCTAAGGCCAATACGTTCTTTTCCATGATAATATTTGTAGTTTCAAAAGGGTTGTTAGATTAATGAAATTTATATCTGGGTTGTAGATTTTCCGTTTCTATGATCAACTGTAACCACCAAGTCAGAAGCTTTGCCAATTTAGAAAATATAAAAGCTTGCTTATGAAATTAATAAACATCTTCAGAGCTTCACCTGCCTTGAGCTGTGTAGTTGCCTGATTTCCGTGCCAACTCCTGCCTTCACCTTGAGGGACCCCTTGACCCGCTGCTGCCGGACCACGGCAGTAAGTTAATAAGGAGAGGAATATTCAGAATCTTTCTGGGAAAGAGGTAAAGGTTTCTCTGAAGAGCTCCTTTGGCCATTTTGTGTCTTTATACATGCTTTCTGTTTCAGATCATGGCAGCGCTGAGCATGCCTTTTAGCACACTAATGAATTACAGTGAATGTATAATGATGCTAGCATGTACAGGAAGGCGGAATTAGTTCTCATGTTGAATCGTGCTGGTCTGTTAGTTTTAAACCACAAATCCAGTGGGGAGTGATCTTATGTCCTTGTTGACAGTTTCTGTAGCTTTTATTGAATGCAGTTGTTTTGCCACATAGGGATTGACATTCACTGAGCTCATGGATGCCTCATCCAAAGTAATACATCTTAAACTCTAGTAAAGATAGAGAGAAACTGTTAAGATTTGGAAAAAGAGAAGAAAGTATCATAAAGTCATCCAACAAAAGGAGGAGGTGCATACAAAGAGTCAATGAATCAGGAAAATACAATAGCTTTGTTGGTCAGCAAAAAGAACTCCCCTGTTTTTAGTGACACTTCAAGTCAGACAAGACAGCACTCCATGTAAGTTTTCCACTAGTCATACCCAGGGACAGAGATGCAAACACGAGGTAGGTAAATATGTGACTTTAACGGTGGATGGTGGCTCAGACTCATTTTTTCCTCTTTTTATCGTTGTTCAATCACAGTTGTCCCATTATTTTTTATTTCAGTTTTATATTCATCCCCTCAGTACACATTTTCATAGTGCCCACAAAATAAAAAAGCATATTTTAAGGTAAAGGACACTATATATCTTTTATAAGTTGGCTGTGTGTGTGTTGCAAGAGTTCCTTTCAGGATCCTTCTCCATATTTTGCAGCCATGCATTGTATCCATGTTCAGATCTCACCTTTTGTTCTTAATATTTTAAATATTTTTAATTATATTGTTCTTATCATATTCCAGTTTCCCAACTTGGTCTTATTCATTCCCAAGCTAAAAAAAATAAACTAAAGGAAATAAATATTCTTTCTTTTCTTGATTGTTTTAATATAACCTAAAACACACTATGGGTGCCTATGAAACTAATAAAATTTTATTTTCAGGACAATAAAATTCTTAACCACAATGGGCACATACTTATCTTCAAATACTCAGAACAACTACCAGATTGTCATTAATCCAATAGCAAGGGGTCAGTAGAGAGCAGGAGTTGCTTATCTTCTCATTAGGGAATATGAGGGGGAAAATGTACTCAAACAAACCGGGACTCCGGACGCCATTGGGTGGCACCGCCTCCACTCCTTCGACAACCATTGTGATCAGGAACACCGAAGCTCTTCCTCTCTGAGTCAGAATGTTTTAAGAACCAAGGCATCCTTGACTCTTAAGATTACTTTTCACTTTTCTTTTGAAATGCAAGTGATAAAAATACGGAAACCACGTTTCTTTGTAATGCTGGGCTTTACCTAGGTATGTGAAATCTACTTTGAATTCTAAATTTGTAAGGTCTATAACTTATACTCAATGCATGAATAAATAAGATTACATAATAAAGGCTTGAATCCAAATTGAAGTGAGAAGATATATTTACAAAAAGAAATACTCACAATATTCACATTTTCTTCATAAGGTTTTTTTTTTTTTTGGCTTTGTCTTCTTTTTTAAAAAATATTTTATTTATTTATTTTTACAGTGATGGGGAAGGGAAGGAGAAAGAGAGGAAGAGAGACACCACTGTGTGCTTGCCTCTCATGTGCCCCCTACTGGGGCCTGGCCTGCAACTCAGGCATGTGCCCTGACTAGGAATCAAACCAGCCGCCCTTTGCTTCTCAGTCCAGGGCTCAATCCACTGAGCCACCCCAGCCAGGGCTGTTTTTGTCTTCTTAAGTTATAGAAGCATAATTAATCCCCAAGGTTTCTCAGGGATGACAGAGAGAAGTTATCTCTCTTGGTAGAATCAGTATGTGCAATGAAAATCAGTTTCCTAATTCTGTAGAATCACACAAACTCGGAACTGGAGTAGGCCACTTCATCTTTAACATTAATTGTTCTATTCACTGCTACCTTGATTGCCTTCTTACAAACATTTAGCTTTGTTAATGTCCCTCGTAAACTTGTTGCACTTAATAACTAGTCAAGATTATCCAGAAATAACCTGTCAAATGTACTAAGTGGAATCAGATGAACTTTAGTGTTAATACTGTGCCTCAATCTAAATAATATCTTGGTTTTCTCTGACAACCACAACACAATGTGGATTCATACTGAATAAGTGTTGCCATTTCATGTGATCCCTCCACTCTTGTATTTGAGCATTTGATTATATGAAGTTGATGTAAGCCTTTATATTTAACTTAAATGCATTTCCTTATGTTAAGTTACTTTTCTCTAACTTGTAAATATGTTTTTAAATTTTAATTCATTATTCATCAAATTATCTTTGGTTTCATCTACATACATAATTTAAAAACTGTTTTGTTATCTTTTTGTTTATTTATTTTCCTCTAAGTGTTTGGAGCACTGGACCAGTCAGATAATAATGCTACCTGTGACCTTATGGGGCTTACTACTGAGCAGACTTTTATTTCTTCATCCCAGTAGTTAATATAAAAATTCCCAAATAAGGCAAATTCATGAAGCTTATGCACTAGCTTTTCTCATTGGTAATCTGTCTTCTGTTGTTAAGAAAGTATCCATCACTGTTGCTCCAATTGCCTGATGTGCTCAGAAATCAGTTCACAGTCTGACTTTCCCACAGAGCCATCAGCCCACAGTGCTGAACTTCCTGTGATATATGTTCCCTCCCACAGGACAGTGAGTTTCTTGACTACAAGAACTGTGTCTTTTCCATCCCAGCATTTCCTATAGCAGGCACTATGCATAGCTCCTGTTAACTGAACAAAAATGGGGCAAGCAGAGACCTGTAATCCCATATGCACTCACTCAACAGTAAATTATGAGCAATCATTCTGTTTTCTCCCAAAGCAGCACTGTTTGACTAGAAAACATACTAACAAGTCCATCAAATGTTGCTGCATTTTAGTACTACATATTTTTCTCATCATCACATCCACAAACTTTTTACAAGAAATATTGATTCGTTTCAAAATCCAGTTCTTTGCAAATCTCTTGCTCACCCCAGTCTGTAGACTCTTATGCATTAACTTCTCTCCTACTCTTTTTCTTAACCTGGCTAACTCTTACTCAATCCTATGCCTCTTTCAGTGAGAAAGAAGTCTTGACACTTGTTAGGCTACACTGAGAGCTCCACTGGGCACTTAAGGAAGAAATTTGATGTCTTGACACAACACACTGTTCTACAAACACTTATTCCATTGACTTCAGTCCTACAGTTTCAGCTCTGTTAGGCAATATCTAGGTGTATCCTCCTTGGTTTTATGTCTCCAGGGCCTAACATCAGATGATATTTGTCACAGAAAATATCTTCCCTGAAAATAATTCTAGTGAATTATTATTCTATGTGGTGGAATAATAAAACATCATAGATATGTTTTCTGAATAGCCTGTTTCTCTAATTTAGACAAAGAAATCCTTAACGTTAAATTCAATAAAAACATTTTAGCTCATTAAAAGCTATGAATGTTGGCTTTTTGTAGGTAAACTTATGGATATCATAATATCTATAATCTGACTCCTAGCCATTATGTTTCAACATTATATTTCAACAAAACATTTCAATATTTCCCTACATTAAACTATTGCCTAGAAAACAATGTCCTTCTCTAATACTGTGTCATTCATTGTATCATGATAATTTTTCCTCAAGTTCTTAATTATTGCATATAAACATTTTTTCTAGTTGTCATTGTTTAACTCTGTGGAATTGTTTGTCATTGATTATGTCATATTTATTAATTTGATTGCAAACTCTTGAGGGCAGAGTCCACATTTGTTTATTTTCATATGCTACAGCTAGGACTTAGCCAACTGCTTATGATTAATTGAATTAACTAATTACTTAATTAAAGTTGAAAAATCTCTGCAAAGTATATATACACATTTTATTAAATAAATAAAATGACAGACTAACACCACCCCCTAAAATTGATAAAAAACCTTTAATTTTTCTGGCAATTTCTGTTAGCATTTCATATTATTCACTAAGATGATTGGTGTTAACATAAAGAAAATTAAAATCTGATAGCAGTTGTATCTCTAGAACATGACTATATCTCTTAATTTTAGGTTGCTTCTAACTCCTACATCATGACATATATTAACATTTATGTTTTGGATAATAGAAAATAAGTAGGTATTCAAAATTATTAGATAAAGTTTAAAAATGCTGTTAATTATTTAAATTCATGCTTTTATAGTACAGTTTAACAACATAGTAGATATGAACATAAATCTAGAGATACTGAAAGCCAGAAACATTATGGCATGCTTTGTGATGCCCTAGAAGTCTGAAAATGGAATTTTGTTACATGATTAGCAGCAAAGAACATTTTGTATTAACTTGCTTTATCCAAAAAAATAAACTGACTTCTTGTTCACATGTTTTCTACTTTCATAGGTGTTATTAAGCTTTAACTATGGAAATAAAAATGACCTTCATGTCTCTACTTCACTCATGCCCAGGACTAAGTCTTGTTTACTGGTTAAAATTATCCAGAAGTTTGTTTATAACTTAACTGCAGTGCATTTGATTCTTTGTGAAGGTGGCAATCTTGTAGCGCACCTGAAATGGACAGTGAAAATGGATCATTGTAAACATACTCATTGCAAACTTCTGACTGACACCCCATGGAAATGTCATTTGGTCATGGTGTTTATTGGAGATAGGCCACCATGTAAAATAATACCTCATACATAAAAAGCAAAAGTCCTATTCACCTAAACAAGGTGAGAATTGGCAAAAATAGAGGCTATATTTCTATGTTCTTTATCAATATATTATTAGTAATAATGTTAGTAAACATAGTAGTTATTATTTATTAAATGTACTGTATGTACCGGGCATTATTTTATTTAATATAGTCAACAAGTCAGTGAAGAAAGAATTGCTATTAGTATCCTAACAGTAGTACAAAAAGCCAGGACCTTTCTTAAGATCTTACAAACTTAACATCAATGTGTTGGAATAAGGATACTAACCATGCCTGTTCTATTTCAAAACCCAGAGTTTTAAGTAGTGTGATTTGCACCCTGAATGGTGTGGCTCAGTGGATTGGGCAACATCCTGTGAACCAAAAGGTCACCAGATGAATTTCCTGCCAGGACACATGTGAGGGTTGCAGGCCAGGTCCCTGGTTGAGGGCATGTGAGAAATAAATAAATACAATCTTTTTTTTTTAAGTGTGATTTACAACCTGATTACTCAGCCTTTCCATCTTCTTCACTTCCAAAAGCAGTTCTCGCTTGATGATAGTAATGTAATCTTCACCAGTGCATTTTGGGAACCACAAGAGAAAGCCCATATGAGGGGAGATGTGGGGAGAGGCTATAGTAGCTGCTTCCCCCATTTGTCTACCTTTGCAGGTGGGATTAAGTTAATGATTTTGAAATGGAGAGATTATGCTGAATTATTTGGGTGGGCCCAAGTTAATTACAAGGGTCCTAATAAGAGAAAAAGGAAGTCAGGAGGGTCAGATTAAAAAATAGATTTAAAGAAAATATGCTCTTGGCTTTGAAGATGGAGGAAGGAGCGATGACTGAAAAAATTCAGGAGGCATCTAGAAGCTAGAAAAGGCAAGGAAAGAAATCTTCCCTAGAGCCTTCGGTAGCAGCATTAATACAAAACTAACAGAATAATTGTTAAGCCTACATGGTGTTCTTTTTAGAAGAAATAATAAAAATATAATGATAAAATCCAGAAAAGTGGGTATTTTAATGAAATAAAATATTTACTGTAAAGTTATAAAATACATAATTAGAAATTTCTCATATGCCCCTGAAAGTCTCTAAAACTTAAAAAGCAATGAAGATTCATCCTGAAATGTTCAACTCCACTTCTCTACTTCCAGATAAATCAGTGCTTATAAAAGCTTGACTACTTCCACATTTTACTTTTTAGTGCCCATACCATCAATATTTCTTGTCAACCAACCATGTGCAGAGCAGAGTGTTAGTGATTTGATCTCATTAAAATCTCTGATGGTACAACCTTTGTGTCCAGGGGATGAATTAGTAAGATAATTAAGCTCTAATAATAACTAATTTTTATTGAGTTGGCCCTTTGTTCCAATAACTCTTTCAAGATTTATAAAAATTGAGAAAAACAATCCCTATAGCAACTCAGTAAAGATACCTGAGATTTAGAAGGGCTAAGTATTGTCAGCTTCATATGCTAACACTTGGTGGAGCCAGAACTTGAATCTAGAAGGTTTATTCCAATAGGTAAATCCTTCGAAGAGACACCCTGGTTGTCTGGAAATATTCTCCCATAAGTCAGAGCAGAAGAAAAGGTAGCCATGGAGAATTCACAACTAAAACTAATTAACAAAATCTAAAGAGAATAAAAAGGAGATATGTATAACTGGTAAAGAAATTGAATATACAAATGGACACCGATCTTTTGACAAGTTTTGTGATAAATAAGGAAATTTAGAATACTATTTAAAAAGAATTCTCAGGATCAGGTGAAATATTTTTTAATTCAGGTTGTCTTTGAATGTTCTTACATAGATGGAAAGAACACAATGAGAGGGCACAACTGATACAGGAAAAGAAAAAGAGATACAGGAATTTCAGAGGCAGTAAGAGGGATTCAGTCAAAAGCACAGGTGGCCTGATTAGGACTGAAAAGGAAGTTCCATTTTTTCCTCAAAGACAGGAGACAAAAAGCAGATAGAAAACACCAAAAAATACCTATATGCAGCAAGATGACTTCTTTGGCAGGGAGCAAGAAGTAGAGGGTTGAGGGAGTTCTTTCCAGATAACCTCAATCTGTTCAGTAAAATTGGAGTCCAGGTCACATGCTGAGGGAGAAAAGATTTGAGCTTGATTGAATGGGACAGGTTTATCGCAGCCAAGCACATAATGCAATAGGGGGTGAACAAGAAATAAATAAGATGATTGCTAAGTAGCCGAGGGGGCAGAAGAGTGTCGTTACTCAATCAAACAGCACAGTATGAGAGCCAAAAAGAGATGGCTGGAACACAGGCTAGAAACTATCGGAAGGGTCACAGGACAGAAACAAAGAAACCAGGAATTCTCAAAAAGGAAGCATTTCTGCAGTGCGTGACCACGAGTTTCACACACTGTGGACTTTACTTCAGGAGTTCCGCTATGTGTTTTTCCTCCATCATGGCTTTTCTCACACCTCATTGTATTTGCTCCTTTAGTATGTCTTCCTCCTCTCACCTGTAGCTCTATGAGGACACAAACAGTAATTTTACTGCTTATCATTGCAATCCCCAGCACACAGCACAGCATTTGACACATCATAACTGATCAGTCAGTAGTTGTTATTTTGCTGAATGTTGACATTACCCAGGAAATAGATGATATAGGGAGAATGGAAATGGATTGCAATAATAAAGGCAATCAGAGTTACACAAGACTTTCATGATGCCTGGAACAGAGCAATATTCAAAATCAACCTGCCAGAAATGCCATAACCAATAAACTTTCCAAAATTGTAAGCTGCCCCGTGTCAGCTATATATCCTGAATTAGTTAGGCTAAGCATGAATACTTTCACAGAAGGATCATACCAATACCCAATATCAAAGGAGGTAAAAATAGCCCCAGGGTCAAGGTTTTTCTGCTATCTCATCTCCTTACTTGATTCTGCCCCTCCTCCTCAGGCTGGGATGAGGTTTTGACTTGGTCTGTCTTATGACACTTTGGCTGTTCAAGTTTTTATGGCCATCTTTCTTTCTGGCTTTTGACCTAATAATGAGCCTGACTTGCCTAATTTGCTCCAGCTTGTACCTCATTCCTGCTTAGAGAAACCTCACCATGAACAATCACCTGAATTGTAGACCTCTACCCTGTAGTTTCCAGGACTCTGTGCCCCAGCTCACTACCAAATTCACTATGCCTGAAGCATTCACTGTTAATCAATAAATAATCACAGGGAACATTAAAAAATCTGATACCAATTCAACACAATGTAAGAAGAATCCAGAACATTGGAGTGTGGATAGCATTGGGAAGCATAAATCAGGCCAGGACTTAGAGCTGGGTGAGTGGTTCTAAGAGCAGGCATCACAGAATCAGAGGGAACATTGATCAAAAATAAGGAGCTGAAAACCTGAATTTCAAAGAAGAAATCAGGGGGAAAACAAAGCTGAGAATGCTAGGAGGGGAATACATTATAAAGAAAAAAATTGGTTTTATGTGTCAGAGAAGAATTCCCTTCATGAAGGGAATTAGTGCCCTCATAAGAAAAAAAAATGAAAGAGAGTCTCTCTCTCTCTCTCTCTCTCTCTCTCTCTCTCTCTCTCTCTCTCTCTCTCTGTCCTCTCTTTCCTCTCTCTCTCCCTCTCTCCACCCCCCCAACCCTGACAGGGAGATGACTATTTGTAAACCAAGAAGAGAACCTTCACCAGACACCAAATCTGCCAGCATCTTGATCTTAGGCATCTCCGACTCCCCAACTGTGAAAAATTTATCTGTTATTTAAGCCACTTAGCCTATGTATATTTTTAAGTTCAGTCCAAAATGATTAAGACAATTTTCTATCTCTGAAAATGTTGAAATAAAGTATGCAGGGTGAAGGTGCACTTGAGGGAAGAGATGATGGGGAATGAACTGATAAATCATTCATTTCTGTTCCAAATTGGACAATCTGATTCTTTTACTTTCATTTTCACATTGCTCTAAGAATGTGCTGGGCACATGTTATGTTCTTTAAAACTGGTGATCAGTTAGTTATCTATAGTTAACTACCTGATTTCTTGACAAAATCACAGATCTGTAGAAATGAAGGAACCTTCGAAATCACCTAATTTAATGCTCTAAATGTATACATTCAAATGTGAAAATTGAGAGAAGTTAAATGGCTCATCCAAGGCAGGCTACAAATTAGATTAAATAGAAACAGATCCTAGAAGCTATGCTATCTTGTAGGCTGTATAATATTTGTTTAAGAAAACAAATCTTTGGTTTGGACAAACAGGATTTAAACCACAGTTCTGCTTATTAGCATTACTTAATTGTCTTAAAATCATTTTTGTCATCTGTAAAACAGGTTAATATTAATTGGCACTTCTGAAAATGTTGTGAGATGGTATTTGTAGAACTCTTAGCAAAGCTTGGTTCATTGCTAGCTTTAAATAAATGCTAATTGTAATTAGCCCCTAATATTAACTTTCAGATTTCCAGGTTAATTCTTTTCATAAGAGTCCACAAAGTATATTGATAAGCTCAAATTTTTCTTGACTGTTTTCTAGTTGATAAATAAAAGAAATAAGTATACCTCTCTTACTGGCCTTCATCAAAATTTTTGTACTTATTTAACTACATCGATTGAATGTCTTGTTGCTTCAACCATGGCATTTCAGAGTGGATTTACCAGTACAAGTAATTAAATTTTAATTTATTGGCAACACAAATTTAAATGGCTGTTTTAAATTTTAATTTGCTAAATCTGGAAACTCTACACCACAGTCTACTGAAGTAGGTCTTTCAAAACTCTACCATTGTTACATCTGCACAGACAATTCAGTCAAATGCAAACTCACACTTACTGGGGTGAAATTATTCAGACTTGTCTCAAGTACATTACTCAACATGACATCATTCAAATAAATTGAGACACACCAAATCTTAGCTTTCAGTGAGTAAAATATACATAAGCTACAAAACTCAATATCAATGGTTTTCTTCTGAAAAAACTGACATTAGTGACCAAGAAGGAAAGTCTACCTAATAAAATATTTTCTCTTAATAGCTATAAGAGCAAGTAAAAATGAAAAATAAGAAGTTTAATTCTTCCTGCTGAAAATAGGAAATACATTTTCTTTTCCTTCTCTTAGAACATATACTTAAAAGTTTTAATTGTAAGTTTTTTGTCTCTTTGAAAGGTAGGTTAATTTTTTTTAAGTTTAACTTGACTCTTAAAATGACTCTTGCCAGGTTATAACTCAAGAATATCCTTGTAAATGACCTGGAAACTATTTCCACAAAATGTAATCAACAAGGAAGACAGCCACTATCTCCCAGTTGCAGTGGTAGACAGGACCATAATAACTTCATTCAGTGCCTTGCACAGGACTACCTCCTATAATAACGGTACGAGTTTATTTTTCCTTTGGATAAGGCAAGAAGCAAACACAGATGGTCACTTCAATTGTCCAGTGAATTTAGCATGAACTATGTGTGACAAATAGCACTGCCAATTCCTCCTCAGGACTAGATATTGTTTATCTTGAAAACATGTATGAAATAGGTTTTATCTGTCTGGTATATAAAAGGATGAGATGTTTCTCTCTTTGCAGTCTTCGGGCAGATTGCCTGTGATGTGCATTATATTCTGGTTTAAAGCTTTCAATAATAAAATTATACTTTCTTTATTGCTTTTGTGGAAAAGTTTTCTGAGTTGAGAGAGTATTTTGTATTAAATTCTGTTTTCCCAACATTATGTAAATCCAGGTTATGTAGAATATGTACTAGTTCCTCTGGTTTATTATATTTATTTTTGGTATAATAGTCAAAGAAAAGATAGCCCATGAAATGAATTTTTAAAGTAAATAAATCAAAAAGACTTTTTCATAAGTTAATGATTTCTGTGTTGCCCAGTCCCCCATTCAGCAGCAATAGTATTCTGCTGCCTTACTTTCCATCTGTGTTTTGTAACACTATTTCTTAACCTTGG
>PVKM010046910.1:0-11583 GCA_004027735.1 Carollia perspicillata
CGGCTTTCCAGCCAGGGTTCCGTCCACATAAACTCTGCAGGATTTGCATTTCCCTGGGTGTCTCTGGCGGCCGGGCGGGCAGCTCCTCTTGTGGTCTGGACCTGCCTCCTTCAGAACTTGGGCGAGAACTGAGGGAGGGTTCACTGTACGGATCTGCAGAGGAGGCAGGGCCCTGAACTGGCACGCAATAAACACGGAGAAGGTGCCACTTCCGGGGGACACCCACGGCCCAGCTCCTGGGGCCACGCCCGTTTCCCAGTAGCAGCCAAAAGCCTGGAGCAAGGCTATAGATGTGATTGTTTCTTTTATTTCAGCAGCTACCTTTTTGGTTTTTCAAATCCATTTGCTCCATTAGGTTGGGGGTGGGGCGGGGAACTCCGTAGGTTCCCCCAAGGACTGGGGTTGGTGACCCACACCACCACCGTGCTGCACTTCAGCCTTTAGTTCGGCAGTCAAGGCCCCTGCTCCCTACCACTGCCCCCCCCCCACTCCTAGGCTCAGGGTGTCCGCCCCAGTCTCCTCCCATCTGTGCGCTGGAGCCTGGCTCTCCAAATACCAGAGAAGTGAGGCTAGGCCAGCTGCGTGCCCACAGATCCCAAGGAGGGAAAGACGACAGGCGGGTGGGAAAGAGAGTGGTGGTCAGGTCACTGGCGTCCTCAGCTACTACCAGCCTGATGAGGGGGTTGGGAAGCCTGGCAGGCAGCTAGTGACAGCAGGAGGCAACCAAAATATAATAACCACCACCACTTATTAATAAAAATATAATAACCACCACCACCTACTATGTGCCAGAGCTGCTTGTGGCTGTCTCTCCTTCTGTCTCTGATGTCTAGGGTTATTCAGGAACACCTCTCCTGCCTTCCCCTCTGCCCTGTCCTCTCCCCTGCCTCCTCTCTGCCTTCCTCCCTGCCAATCACAAGCCTCGGATTATGTGGATCAGAATGTGCACTGGCTGTTTCCTACAACAGGTGCTAAGGCCGGGACCGCTCCCTCCTGAGGCAGGCGAAAAGCAGCGGAGAGGGAGGGGTGCAGGATGGGGGTGCTGATGCCAGACCCCACCCCACTCCGTGAAGTCGAGGGGTATCTTGGATGCAGGGACAAAAATACCAGGCCTGACCTCTGGCTTGCAGTGTGACTCTGGGCAAGGGGTGTCGCTTCTCTAGGCTTTCACTGTCCAGACTGTAGAACAGGAAGGTGACCCTACTCCACAGGGTATGGGTGAGCTTGCAGAGAGAGTCAGCCCAGGTGAAGGCGCTGCCGCTTTGAGTACGAGGTGGCCTGGAGCCAAAGGTGGAGGGCGGCAGGCACTTGCTCCCCTAAACTAACTGCCCCCCTACACACATACCCCATCTCCTGCCGGCACCAGCTGACGGGAAAGGCAGACCACCCCCGCCCCCACCCCAAGCACTCCAAATCCCTGTGGCCTTTTCACTCCCAGAGCTTTGAAAGGACCATGGCTGGGAGGAGTTGGGTCAGAGGAGAAGAAGGAATATGACCCATTTCCCAAACATTGAAGGGCACGAACCCCAATTTGTCATTTCTGATTCATTAACGCTGGGCTGTGATGTTTAAAACACAACATCTGCCCTGACGGGTGTGGATCAGTGGATTGAGAGCTGGCCTATGAACAGAAAGGTTGCCGGTTTGAGGTTCGATTCCCAGTCAGGGCACACACCTGGGTTGCAGGCTAGGCCCCCAGTTAGGGGCCTGCAATAGGCAACCAATCAACGTTTCTCTCACACATCGATGTTTCTTTCCTTCTCTTGTTCCCTCCCTCCCCCTTTCTCTGAAAATAAATAAATAAAATCTTTAAACAGCAACCTCTCTGGTATAGAAAGGAAGCCATTATTGCGGTTACTCAGAAAATACCTTAAGTGAGCATGACCTCATTGAACCCTTGCACTATTTTATGGACCGGTCACTATTATTATCCCCATATCACAGATGAGGACACAGAGGCCCAAGAAGGAAGTCACTTTGCCTGTGTTACACAGCCAAAAAGTGGCAGAACTGGGATTCAGATCTGAATCGAAAGCTGAGCTCTTGACCACTAATGGAATTGCCTTCGGCCATTTTGCTGCCTCCCCCCACTCCAGCCCCTGAGGCCTCCCTACTGCCATGGACGGACCCTCCAGCTCTGCCTCTGAGAGAACCCATGAGCCCTCTTCCGGCATCCTTAAGAACAGCTGGGGACAGGGGTTGGAGTAGGGGTGAGACTCCACACAGCTGCCTCCGGCTGCCCACCAACTCTTGAGACTGGGGGGAGTGACAGGGGGACAGATGAGCCTTTTGGAGGGAGGGAAGTATGGGCCATGCTCTCCCAGTGACGGGAGAAGAGTGCTGAGGGAGCGTGGGCGATTCCTCGGGCTCTGGGAAACGGTGGAGAGGATGAGAGGGGTGAAGGGGAACGGAGGGGGGAAGCAGGGCGCTGAGCTCAGGGATCCGCAGCAGGAAAGAGTCAGGAAGGCAGCCCTTCCCTGTCCCTGTGACTCCCCCCAGCTCCAGCTTGGTTTTCCCGGTGTGGAATGGAAAAACTGCCCCTTACTAGGCCGGCGTACCACAGACTTAGAAGAGACCCTCTGCGTCTTGGTAGCAGAGTGAAAGGGTGCCTGGGCTGGGGAGGACGGCCAAGCGGCGAAGCCCACGTCTGAGGGAACAGAGGGGACTCTGAGGAGAGCCCTGTTTGGTCCCAAGGGGTCAGCTCTGAACAGACCATCGGAGTTTAACCTTCAGGAGGGCAAGGACTCCTTTGAGACCCTGGGAAATTTGAGCCCTCTCCCCGGGGACAGGCACAGGCGGACACACAGTGTGAGGGGTTCTCAGCTCCCTCTGGCGATCAACACTGCTTTCCCTGCCCCGCCGCAGCCTCCATGTGCCCAGTGGAGAAATGGGTAGAAAGTTGCTCCTACTTCCCGGGGGGCTAAGATGGACAGGGGCAGATCTGCCTCTCCTGACAAGCACCTCAAGAAACCGAGACCTCATCTCTGCCCAGGAGGTGGCTGTCTCAGGACCCTGGCATATGCGAAGTGGGGTGTTCTTACCTCCATTTTCCCCATGGCCAATCTTTCCCAACCACATTTGGAAATCTTAGAGGGCCCACATCCAGGAGGGAAGGCACAGAGGAGAAGACAAGAAGGGGCAGGGGGCTTCGGTCCAAACACCTGGGACTGGGGGTTTGGCTAATGATGTCTGGGAATTACCTGTGGGTTTAAATGGTTTGTGCTGTAATTGATACTCAAGTCCTGCAGTGACTCGGACCTCCGGGGAGGACTTTCGGTTCCAGCAACTTCCTCCCCGTCAACGATTAAAGCGGTCGCCGGCAGAGTGGACACCTTGTTTCACGAGCTTTAGAGTCGTATTTTCCTCGGGGCTCCCCAGACCCCCGCTCTGGAAGCTCTCTGCCCGCGCTTGTGGAGGGACGGAAGGCAGGGCACCGGGCTCTGTTGAGCTCCTGGCCTGCGCCTTCAGACTGGAAACCTAGAGCCGCGCGCAGAAGTGGCGGGCGCCGGCGCCGGGAGAGCCGGGAGGCAGATCCCTGAAGCGCAGGGCGGGGAGGAGGAGGGAGGCCAAAGGGGTGCGGACGGCGAGGCTGGTCATTTTTACAAAATCCCCATCCCCCGCGCTTTGTACATCATTGACCTAACCGTGTGAGCGACAAGAGCTCTCCAGGCGCACTGATTACCCGCCGCGTCGGGGTTTGCGCCATTGCCAGGTGAACGAAGACGCGTCCCTGAACGCAGACTGCCTTTCGGCCCCTTCGCTGCCTGGCCTCCTTGCACTTAGCGTAAGAGGCCGGGATGTGGGTACCCCGCAGGGCCTGCTCCAGCCAGGGGCCGACGGAAGACCGCGGCTCAGCGAAAGGCTAAGCGACTAAACTGGGGGTACAAGTCCAGGTGTGAGGTGCGGGCGGTAGGCAAGGAGAAGGGGCAGGCGACACCGCGCTCCGGGCCCCTGCTAGGCAAGTCGGGACCTAGTCCCAAGCCTCCTGCAGCGAGGTCCTGCCGTGGCGGGGGAGGGGGCGGGGGGGAGCTCAAAGCGCCTTATTAACGGCCCTCAAAGGAGTCCTTCCGAAGGGCAGCCCGGCGCACTTTGGCGCCTACCTGCGGGGTCTCCCGTGGCACTCCCTGCAGCCGGGTAGCCACTGGAGAAACGTCGTGGGACAGTGTCTCCCTCCCTGCCTCCCACACGGGAGGCTGGGGGCCTGGGGCAGCGCGGGCCCTGGAGCCGAGCGCACGCAGGAAGGTGCCACGGTGTTCGCATCCCGGGGGGTATTGCAGCCGCGTCTGGAAGCTTGGACGCGGTGGCGGACGCTGACGCCTACTCCGGGCCTCGCGCTCCGCTTCGTAGGTTCGTCCCCTGCCCGGAGGAGGGCACGGTGGCTCCGAGCGTGTGGCGGGACTGGCGATAGCTCAGAGAGGCTGATCCGACTCGCTGCTCTGGCGCCCGCGGCACTAGAGAAATTGGAGGTTCTCTGTGCGCCCTACAGACCGAGAGGGATCCGGAACCTTTCAACCCACCGGTCCCCAGAGATCGCTAAGGACCGCCCTGGGTTGCAGAGACCTCTGAGAAGCCCAGTGGTTAGCAGCGCGGAGGCTGATGTCAGCTCACTGGTGTTGGAATCCCAAGTCCTCTGCTTCGCTGTGTGACGGTAAGCAATTGCTGCACTTCTCTGCAGGCAGATTTTTCAAAAATCCTTGCAGACTAAGGGTAATGTAACCACCATAGGGCTTTTTCGAGGACTGCAAAGATCTCAGTGGGCAAAGGCTAACTTCTAACAGTTGTCCGACACATAACGGCGAATATGATTGCGTCCAGAGTGTGAGGTTTGTGTGCTAGGGTCTGCAGGGCAGGCAGGTTGCTGCGCAGGACTCCTGCCTTCTCTGCAGGAGTTGTCTCCCTCATTGTTGTCCGGTATGTCCTTTCAGCGTCCCCAAACCTCTGGGCAGTTGTTCTTGTACCCTGGCACTTACAGAGCCAGACAGTGCACACACTTGCTGAAGTGGGCACGGTCCCATTGCACCCACCCTGGAGATTGAGGCTGGGGCAGTCAGGCGAGGTCACGGAGGTAAGCAGCTCACAGAGACTAGGCAGGTAAGCGGGTGGAGCTGGAGTGAGTGCCTCCTCCCCAGCTCCACTGTTTGTTGAAGGGGGTAGGGAGAAGGAAGGGGTGGCCAAGGCAGAGGGAGCTCAGACCAAAGAAGGTAGTCCCCCCATCTGTCCTTTCCTTTCAAAGGAAGGAGTATCTGCTGTGCCTCTCCCCGCCCGATCTTATGTCCCTGGCCTCAACAGTTCCCGCCCTAAACCACAGCGACTGAGCAGTTAGCCTGCTCTCCAGACCTGGGGCAATGCTCTGCTCGTCTGACTCATTCGTTCATTCATTCGTTCACCCTTCAGTGATTCACTCAACAGATTCACGGAGCAGTGCTGTGTGCCCAGCACTGGCCTTCTTGCTGAGAGACAGCAGACGCAGGCTCCCATTCTAGGAGGAAGACAGGCACTAAGTCAAATAAGCCAACCCACGTGGGAGATGATGTCAGGTCGGGATAGATGCTGTGGGGGAAATAAGCCGGCAGAGGTGACAGAGCAGTGGCTGGGGTAGTGCAGGAAGGCCTCCCAGAGGAGGTGACACTGGGCGCTAGGCCTTGACAAAGACTCTTCTTCTCTTTTAAATTTTATTTATTGACGAGAGAGAGAGAGAGAGAGAGAGAGAGAGAGAGAGAGAGAGATCAAGTTGTTGTCCCTCTTATTCATGCATTCATTGGTTGATTCTTTAATGTGCCCTAACCTTTGGATTGAATGGATGGAACCAGTAACCTTGGTGTGTTGGGAGGCAACTCTAACCAACTGAGCTACCTGGCCAGGCTGAAAGAGACTCTTCTTCACCACGGCCCCTCCCTGGCTGTGTGCAGAGCATCTGGAGCCCTCGGGAGGGGGAAGCTGCTTTCCGGGAGGGCCGAGCGGGAGATTCAAAGGGGAGGAAGAAGGGGGCAGCCAGAGCCGACTTGCTGGGGTCGCAGGACTTGAAGCAGAGTGCTCTGCTCCCCGCACCATTCCTGGTTCCCAGGGCAGTGATCTGAGGTGCGGCGAAGGGCAGCAGGAGACACTGAGAGACAAACAGTAAACCAAAGGGGATCCTTAGCTTCAGGAGAAATAGCGCACAGAGGCTGAAGCCACCGGGTGGCTGCAAGGGCGCCCTGTCCTCCTGCGGAGGAACTGAGTGGGGGTGGCTAGGCGCTCAGCTCTGGACGGCAGGGTGGATGGGCCGGCTGTCGGATGAACCAAGGATGGAAGGCACACAAAAGTAATCAGCCACACTTATCAGCCTCCTCCTCGGAAAGGTGTGTGTGAAGGGACTCAGGAGAGGGGGGTTGGCGGTTTTTCTCAGGGCAAACGATTTGCCCAGAATGTTCTCATGCGGTTGCAGGCAAACCCACAGGCACGGCCTCACTCACAGGCACACGCTCGCCCTTTCTGAGTCCAACTCTAAGGTGCAGAAAAGCAGAGGCTTGCACGCAGGTCGCAAGGACACAGGCCCTCGGCATGCCAGGGTGGGCTCCGGTCAAGAACACCTGGTGCCTCAGCTAGGCGCCCTTGGTCTGAAAGCCCCCGGGGATGGCTGGGGATAGGTTGGATAAGGAGGCAGTAATGAAGCAGGTAATACAAAGCTCCGGTGTGCAGGTGGTCAGAGGCAGCGTCCAAAGAAAGCTTCCTGGCACGAGGCAATTTTTTGCGTTGAGTGCGTACAGTGCAGAGGCTACCGAGAATATCGCCTAAACGCAGTTATACCTGTCTCGAGGTCCTCCCCCGCCCCCCCCATTCCACCTCACGAGTTTCAGTTCTCATAGTCTTCTCCTGCATCTAGGCCTGAAAGTGGGGGTGGGAGGAGCGGAGGGGTTGCTGCCAGCCCCTGGGTGCTCCCGGGCAGCCTCTGGGCCCGCAGACCCAGTCGCTGGCTCCCTTCAAACCCCTTGGCGAAAATGCACCTCTCAGCCCCTGGACCGCACGGCGTTTTCATTCTTCCATTCGGCACACATTTTATGAGTGCCTACGACGGGGCGAGCCCTGCTGCGAACACGACAGGCCTGGCCTCTGCTCCGGGAGAACTGGCTGTTCCTGTGCACCCCTGGGAAGCCCGCACATTCTTGATTTTGTTGCTTCATTCGTGAAGGAGAGGGAGAGCAACGCGTTTTCCTTGGCTAGAGGAAACCAAAGACGTTAGCGGCTGGTGCCTGGCTGGGCAGTGGAAGGGACTCAGGCTCTGAGAGCCCTGCTTTTAGTATTTTATTCCACAAATATTTGTGGGGTGCCAGGCATGGCAGAGACTGCCCTGGGGGAACCTCCAACTAGCGAGATCAAGATGAACACCCACCCTAGCAACCAGACAACCACAAAGTCCAGGACGGAGATGCTGTAAGCAGAGGCGCCAAAGCAAACTGGGACAGATGAGAAGGCTTTCTGAAGGAAGAGACTCTAGGCTGAACCCCAAATCCTTGGTGAGACAAAAGCGCAGTAGTGAGACTGGGGGATCCAGAACTTGGCAGGATCCGAGAACAGAAAGAGATGGGCTGGACAGGAGCTGGTTGGAGTGGTGGCAGGCTCGGCTCACCTGCTTTTTGCTCTCTGAGTTTGGAAAATTAATTGGTTTCTTTGAGTGTCAGTCTACCCATCTGAAAAATGGGCACGACAAGCCACGCAGCTCCAGCTTGTTGGAGGTGGCTGGGAGGATGACCTGTGGGTGGCTTTCACACAACAGATGCTCAGTAAATAAGAGGTCCTCACGTGGCTCAGGCATGTGGGCCAGAAAGGCGCAGGGCCCGCGATGGCGGTGGTTTCAGGCCTGCGCACCCCTGGCCATGGTTTGCAGAATATCTTTATTAACGAACACTTCAAGGTAAGCCGCGATGGAAACCAGATGTGGGATCTCATCTCGAAGTCACAGTCGGAGGCAGAGCAAGAAGCAAAGATACAGACACCTAGGGAGTTGGGAATCGTGTTGGGGTGAGGAGTAGCTGGTATGTGGCGGGGGGTAGGAGTCCGACCCCCAGGTATTTTTTCTTTGAGAGACCTTATGTACAGATTGACTTCTGACCTGCATTCCTGGGTTCGGGGTGCTCAGGCCCTCATTTTACTTTGCCCCTTCACCTCTCACCCCACTCCCATCCTCCCTTGAGATGGGTATGTCCTCCACACACGGATTTTCCCTGCAGTTTATCAAGGGCTTCTGCAACTGGTCTCCTTCAGACCCAATCATTCCACAGCCAGAGACCCGTTTTTTCTCTGTGTTTTTTAGTTTAGTTTTGTTTTGTGTTTTGTTTTGTGTTGTGTTTTCCATGGTGGAAACGTCCTCCCAGGTCGGTGAAGGGACTAGATTCAGCATTCGTTCCCAAAACAGCACTGCTACTTCTGGGCTGTGTGACCTCGTTCTGGTGACCGCACCTCTCTGAGCTTCAGTTTGCTCATGGGACAGTGGGGGGCCCCAATCTCCACCACTCAGGGTTGCTGGGAGGCACAGTTGATGACTGCTGTGTGGAAGGGGCTCGGTGCTCGGAGAAAGTTCTTCCCCCCACCCCGCTGCGGCGGGTCCCAGGGAGGCGCGCCTCGGTAAGGGAAACCACAATCCATCAAATCGGAGATCACACACTGCCTTGCCCCCACCTCCAGCTGTGAGCAGGTGACAGCGCAGGGACGGGGCGCTGCCAGCGGGTCTCCAAACTCCATATTCTCAACCAGCCAGCCAGAAAAGCCCCTGGGCTGGGCGCAGACGGAGGTGTCCGAGGCTCTGTCCGAGGCCCGGAGGGCAGAGAAGGGGAGGAGGCAGTGTTCTTAAGCTTCAGAAGCCTGGCCCAGCCGAGGATTTCTCCCGCTTTGAGAGAGAGAGTGCGCAGGCCCCTCCGCACCCTTACCCAGAACCCTCACAGGGAAGGGACATAGTGAACCTACGTGAAAGTGGCCCTGCACAGGGCGGATGCGGCGAGTGTGTGAATCTCATGGAGGACCAGAGAATGGGGAAGAGGGGTTGGAAACACAGAGGAAAAGGCACCAGTGCGGAGGCCCGTGGCGCTCCGCCAAATTCGCGAGAAAGTGTGCAAAAGACTCTCCCCCACCCGGAGGCTAGCGGCCCATCTGACTCCCAATGTCAAAACCTGTTAAGTTAAAAAAAAAATCTACCACTAAAGTTTTGCATGCCCGATCCCTAGGCCAAAGCTGGGACCAGATAATTTTCAGCCTAGCCTTGGGAACCTGAAGGGTCCTGACACCTTCCCGGCTCCGCCTAGAATCGGAAAATCCTTTGGGCGCCTCGGGGTAGAATCGCCAGGATCCTACCACCAGGCAGGAAAGAAAGGGCAGAGACAGGGGAGGGAGAGTGGGGAGAAGGAAGGAGAGATTCTGGGCGGGGTGGGGGTGGGGTGGTTCACTCTCTCTCTATTCACCGACCCCTTCAAAATCTTAAGATGGTTTGGGAGATCTGGTCAACTTTCCGAAACATCTGAATCTTTTTACAGCCCTCCGTTCTTTCCCTGGGCCAGCTGTGGTGAGGGAGGAGGGGGAGGAAAGAAAAAGTGAGAGAGGGAGGGAGGGAGAGGGAGGGAGAGAGGAAGGGAGAGAGAAGGAGAGAGAGAGAGTGAGAGAGAGCGCGCCGTGGAGGGAGGAGGAGGGAGAGGAGCCAGCAGGCCGGCGCGGAGCGCACAGCCACCGCCTCCTCGGGTCTCCAAACTCCCGGCCAGGGCGCGCGGTGGCGTCCTCGCTCTCCAGCTTGCGCCCCCGCCCGTCGACCGCGCGAGCCAGGCATGAATGCTGAGACTTGCGTCTCTTACAGCGAGTCGCCGGCCGCTACCATGGACGCCTACTACAGCCCGGTGTCGCAGAGTCGGGAGGGCTCGTCACCTTTTAGGGCATATCCCGGCGGCGATAAGTTCAGCACTACTTTCCTGTCCGCCGCCGCCGCCGCCGCCAAAGGGCAGGGATTCGGAGACGCCAAGAGCCGGGCTCGCTACAGCGCGGGGCAACAGGACCTGGCGGCACCCCTGGAGAGTAGCGCCGGGGCGCGGGGCTCCTTTAACAAGTTCCAGCCCCAGCCACCCGCCCCGCAGCCGCCGCAGCCGCCGTCACAGCCGCAGCCCCAGCCGCCGGCGCAGCAGCCGCATCTCTACATACAGCGAGCCGCCTGCAAGACGCCCCCGGACGGCAGCCTCAAACTCCAGGAAGGCAGCGGCGGCCACAACGCGGCTTTGCAGGTCCCCTGCTACGGTGAGTGCACGTGCGGGTCCCGCGGGGCTGGGGACCCCAGGGCCCGTGGCTTCTACTCCCTCGAAACCCGTTAGGCTTTCGGGAGGCAGGAGTTGGGCTGAGGAGGTGCGTGCGGGCCGAGCAGTGGGCTCCTCCCGGTCGGGAAATGGGGATCAGCCGCTCCGAAAGTACGGAGAGATTCGTCTTGCCCCTTCACACCCACCCTCGCCACGGCCAAGAAGCATTTGAGCTATTAAACCCGGAGTTTCTTCCACCCCTTGTTTGCCCTTTCCTCGACCTCTCGCTTTGCGCTGCCCGCGGGGCCAGCTTTGAAGCGGAATGCTCGCACCCGCGCTGGCCGCGCGGCGGGAAACAGTTGCGGCGCTGCGCTTGGGCGCGGGGCTCCCGGCTGCCGAGGCCTTGCTCCCCGCCTGCGTGGAGGCACCTCCCGCTGCGCCACAGGTGGGAGCGTCGCAGGTGCGGAGCCCGGCTGGGAGCGCAGTCACGGGAGCGCGCCCGGGATGCAGTGGAACGAGAGCGTCTTACGGATACCGTCCGAGACGCCTGGGGCCGCGGAAGACCCGAGTCGGGTGGCCCGGGAGCGCGGCTCGCCGCGGGGAGGCGTGCCGGCCAGAGTTCCTGAGCGTTTCTCTCTCGGACAGCCCGGGGAGGCTGGCTGGCCTCGGAACAATGGTCTGTGGCCGACCCCGCAGGGAGGCAGGCAGCCGCAGATCTCGAGGGGACTCGGTGCTGGGAGAAGAGGAAAGTCTCTTCGTCCTGATTTGGGCTGACAGAGAACCCAGGCCTAAATGACCTCCAGGCCCCCTTGAACGCAGGCCTGGGCCCCCAGAGCTCGGCCACCGAAGTGGAGGAGGGGCCCCTCTGGGGCTGCCTGGGGCCAGAGCGGCTCAGGAGCTTAGGCCCTCACTCCCAGAATCCGCGTCGGTGAGCTCCCAGCCAGCCGCAGGGAAACGGAGAAGGGAGGGAAAGTCTTCCCCCGACTAGGGGCCCTAGGTACACAGTCTTCCCCTGAGGCCTTCAGGCAGCCCCTGGAGATGTGCTGGGGCTGACAGGGCGATGGCTTTGGCTGAGTTGATCCAGGCCATTTGGGGGGACACTAGGCCTGGGGACAGAAGTGGGACATGGTAGAGGCCTTGGCAGCTGGAGTAACCTTAGGAAAACAGGGTAGGACAAGCACTTTCTGACACTCACACCGGCTCACACTGGTGGTTGTTGACACGCAGGAGCATTCACACAATCCCGAGACTGTCTACACTTGCACTCTACACACACACACACACACACACACACACACACAGAACCTCTTCCTCAGGAGCCAGTGTGGTCACACATCAA
>PVKM010046911.1:0-11573 GCA_004027735.1 Carollia perspicillata
GCACAGGGACAACTGCAGATACTCATGTCATAAGCACAGGCTCCACTGTGACTCAAACCACCAAAACAGTCAAATCTGCATCTCCTTCATCTATACCAAGTGGACATACATCTCAACTATCTGTAACAGCAGGCCCAACAAGGCAGTTAGAACCACTCTCTACTACCACCTCTTCTCAAGAATCATCAATTATTCCCCAGATAGATCACACTCAAGGCACACAGACCACACAAAAATCACAAAACACAAATTTAGTCTCTCCCATGACAAACACAATCAAGACAGTCAAATCTGCAACATCTTCAAACCAACTGGACATTCATTGTCAGAAAATGTTCCTCAGGATACATCCAATGCAGGTGAAGTGACAACATTCACCCCAGCACCTTTCAGGGAAAGTCATACAATTCAAGTCACTACTCTTACCACAGAATTGTGGACAGCACCAAGAAGCCCTGACACCACCCTGGGAACCTCAGGAGACATATCATTTTTCATAACAAGCACCATTCTTCAGTCCACCTCTTTAGTGTTGACACTCATAGGCCCAGGAGGACCATCAAACATTTCCTGTTACCAGCACCTCACCTGACACAACATCAGCCATTTTCCAGACCCATCAATTTCAAGACATGGTGACAACTAGAAAACCACTCACCAGCACAATGGCCTCTTTGGTGATGGAAACCACCTTGATGGACATAACTACAGCTTCTTCCACCACTGAAAGTAGCCAAACAACTTCAGGAAGTGCTTCACTAGAAACATCCATCTCAGATAAGATCAAGAGTTTCTCTCCAACTTCCTCCAGGGAAAGCTACACAACTCAGTCTACAACTGAATTGTCCACTGCAACCAGTCATGAGACTACTCCAGGAATCATGGGAAACATGCCCAGTATTGTACCCAACACCATTTAAACCATCATCTCTGAGGTCTCAACAACAGGGAGACCAACAAGACAGTCAACCCTAACTTCTCCCAGCACCTCTCCTCAGGGAACATCAGCTATTTCCAAGATAGCTCAGACTCAAAGTACAGGAACTACTGGAGGATCTAAAACTGTCCGTTCCATCCCCCAGATGACTAACACCTTCTCAACAGTCACATTTCCATTCACACCAAATGTGCACACATCTCCACAAACTGTTACCCATACTCTGTCACCTTCAAGGACCAGCACAACAATAATCTCAAACCCAGTCAGAGGCAGCCACAGGACCCAAACAGCAATGCCAACTTTGTCATCTGGGGCAACTGAAGGGCTAACTACAGTCAGTTCTACCATTTTGAGTGATACAGCCTCTCGTTCTCCTTTCACTACTTTGTCCAGAAGTGGAGAGGTTCTGACAACAACCTCAAGCTCACTCAACCACTAAAACATGACCACAGTGGTCATTCCCACTGTAGATTCTGGCAGTAACTCCTTGGCAAATACCATGCCAGTTCCAACATCCTCAGTGAGCAAGTCAAGCACACCCACCCTTGAGCATCCTGCAACTGTTCAAATGGTAGCCTCCACTACCAACTCTACTATAAGGCCAACATATATGAGTTCTACGAGTAATCACAACAGAACAGCTGGATCCACACTGACTTTGTCATTTCCACATACAACTTACCCTTTAATCAAGACCACCCCTGATACTTCTTCAGTATCTAAGAGTACATCGCCTACACTACAGCCATTAACAGGCTATGCTTTCTCTGACTACTTCTTCTGGTAATGTGGGTAAAGCCCAGACCATATCGAGTTTCGATACTTCAACCAGTGATTCTTTATTCTCTCAAGCAGCCCCTGGCCCTGCAGTCACCTGGAACTCCACCATCATATTCACAGGCCATCCCACACTCCTTTCTGGTATCAGCACTTTCTCACCATCCACAGCACCCTCAAGCTCCACTGTGAAGACTGAGACATCAGGTAGGAAGGACCCCAGTGTCTTGGCCTCTTACTCAATCTGGTACCATTTGCTCAATCTGGCCTAGAAGAGTGCTTGAGAGAGGATGGTGAGTTAACAATACCAGGTCATCGTTAACATGGTTAGGGCTGAGGCGAGGTCCACAGAGGATGAAGTGAATGGGGGTGTGGTGGGTGACAAGGTCACCATTCTCTCTGCCCCACCAGACAACTGCTTACCCGCAAGAAGTATGCAGGGAATGGTTTAGGTATGATCAGAAGACAGACATAAGGGTTTCTAGTTGTCTCTTCCAGCTCTTTAAGTCTATGACTCTTTTTGACTCCGCTACTCTGTAACTGTAAGACCCACTCCAGTATTCTCTCCCTCCATGCCAGGAGCAATCACAACCTCACTGAGGACAGACAGTGAGAGAAGCACAGCAACATCAGTACCCTCAACAACTTCTGAGGCCCTTATAACCTCAACTCCCAGCACATCCACTGGCACACGCTCAACAGTTACCCCAGTCCCTATCAATCCTGAGAAAGGTAAGTGATGCCATAGAGCTGGGACTTTTCTGCCCTGATATGGAGAGGATTGAGTTAGATG
Source organism: Carollia perspicillata (assembly GCA_004027735.1). NCBI lineage: Eukaryota > Metazoa > Chordata > Mammalia > Chiroptera > Phyllostomidae > Carollia > Carollia perspicillata. The sequence goes on from PVKM010046911.1 coordinate 2,511, forward strand.
TGGAGCTCGTAATTCTGGCAGCTGGATTGGAGGTAACAATGAGGGCCCTCGTGGTAAGTTCTGTGGATGTCTCCACTGACCCTTTTGGGCCATGGGAAGTCAAGCTTCTCCTCATGTCTTCATTAAAGGATGATGTAATTGAATGCTCAGTCTCAGCCTGCTTGCTCACAGATTCTGCTCTTTCATGTCAGAAGGGCCTCACAGGGAACAATGAGACAGCATCAGAGTTGGGTGCCGAGGGCTTGCTTTGTACATGGCACTGGAGTAGGAGGTGAAGATAGAGAAATGATCAAAGTGCTATCCAGCAAGAGACAGATCTGCTGCCTCAGTAGGTGCAATTACAAGAATAAGCCCAGAGTACTAGGCACACACAATGAAAGGCCCCTAAGGGATGTGGGGATGGGTTCAAGGTGATGAGGATGCTTCCTAGAAAAAATTAAAAGGAGCTGGGGGAGAGGAAACACTCCAATCCAGCAGGAGGGCCTGAACAGCTGGAATAAAGTTATAGATGTGAAAAACAGCCTCAGTATAGCATGGGGAGAAGATCCCCAAAGCATGGGGGGAATTGCTGGAAGTAAGGTGAAGAATATTGAGAAGTGAGGCTGTGATGTAAGGGAGTCTTGTGGATAATGGGAACCAGGGAGTGCGTGGCTAGATTTGCATTTACAAATGGTGCTATGGTGGCTGGGGCAGAGGATGGATTCACAGGCCAGGAGAGCAGTGTAGAGATTGCTGTGAATTCCAAGCAACACCAGGTGAGTATAGAAAGGAGACCCATTTGAGAAATGTTTAGGACAGTTTCTCGAAACACCCAAGGACCTCTAGGGGGTCCTAGGACAAATTCTAGGGCATCTTCAAGTTTATCTAGAGAAATACCATCTCAGGAAATGTCTCATTCTATGAAGTGATCTTTCAAGTACTCGACTTCACTGCATTGGAAGAGTTTTGTCTTTCCCCCTTTAAAACAATTGAGTACCATAACAGATGCAGAATAACTTGTTGGTATTCTGACAGCAGGACTTGATTTTCTCCAAGCTGGGGAAGAATGACAATACCAGTTTAAAAGGTAAAATGAAGAGATGGGTTGAACACAAGTGGAAAAGTGGAGAGAGGACAACTTGATGGCTCCTAGTTAGGGGAACAGAAGACAAGGTGGAGGAGCAGCTGAGGAAACTCTGGAGATCCCTGTCAGCCTGAGTAAAGTGGGAGCCCATGAGAACTTCCTGTTTTTCTTTCTTCTTGCCCAGGTGTTTCCCTCTTCCCCTATGGGCCACATGTTAGAGACCAGGAGTTCATCAGAAGGAGAGTAGACTTCACCTCGCCGCTCTTCAAGCCTCAGATTGGCTTCCCTCTTGGCTCCTCTCTCCGAGATTTCCTCTACGTGAGTCCCTGGCTGCAGCCCAAAGGGCAGGACTTGAGACCTGTGTTCCCTGGGCTCTGATTCACTCTCCAGAGCTCCAAGATGGCCCTGTGACTGTGACCATGATCCTGATGGAAAGGAAAGGAGAATGAAAGCAACACTTGTTAGGCACCTACTATATCTCTGGCTTAGTTTGCATTCACAATCTTTAATATCAGAGCATCAGCCAAGGCAGACAGGGAGACAGGCAAGGCTTGCCTAGCCACATGAGCAAAAGTGTCTTTACCACAGTAAAGAGATACTGGGGCCCAGTAAACTCTCTACCGTTTCTGCAGGGCCCTTTTTATGAACAGAAAGCTCCATTTGGGAAACAACTGTCTGATGCTGTTACATTGTCTGTAATTCTATGAAAGTGATGGGGTGAGGGTTTCACCCTGCTTCAGGATCGCACCAGCTTCAGGATGGGGCCCAAGGGATTTACCCAGAGGAGCCTGCTCTGTGACAAGCTGGTCTATGGATGGCGCTGCTGTTGAAGCCGGACAAAACCTAGCACCTTAGGAAGGACTTGAGGAGAAATGTCCTGAGGGTGAAGCGTATTTGTGTGAGAATTAGGAAAAGAGGCTCTCCCAGCAGGCAGGGAGATGGATGACATGACCTTCCAGAGGTTATTGGCACATCTGAAGTGCTACCCAGAGAGGCCCTTGGGGGTCGTACTTCTGAGGAGCTGTTCCTAGGCTGCTCTGCCTCCCTCCCTGAATGCTAACTGGAAGAACTTTGTGGTCAGTTCACAGATAATGGTCAGATCATTTTCCCGGAATCAGAGTACCAGATTTTCGCCTACCCCAACCCTCCCCTTAGAGGCTTCACGGACAGGGACCAGCTGGCCATTGTGGCTCCATTCTGGGGTGATGCTGATTTCTCCAGCCACCAGGGAACCATATTTTACCAGGTAGGCCTTTCAAAGTATGTCATTCAGAATCCCCCAGAAGTCAGCAAGGAGAGACAAAGGGCTGTGTGGAAGGTGGTGTATGAATTACTGCTGTCAGAGCCGGCCTTGGTTTGGACAGGGATCGGTGCTTAAGTATGAGAGTGGGGAGGAAGCAGATTAGGACTATTATACAAATTCAGGAATACCCCGACACAACTGTGAGAAGGTCTGCAGGTGACAGGGATGGGGGTTGGCAATCCAGGATTTTAGTTTAGAATAAGGTTGTAGGGGTCTTGCCTACCAAGTCTGAGTTAAGCAGGGCCCCTGCGTGAGCTCCTGGATCGGGTTAATGATTCCAATTGGTGGGAGCAGGTAACAAAAGCTCCTGCAGACGAATGTAGGCTGTATGTCTGCCTTAAACAAGGCACTGGAGAAGGTCCGAAGATGGAGAAACACATGCCTGTCCTCAAGGAGCATTCAGCTGGACCTGGGGAGGTTCAAATAGGCACAGGAGGTTAATGCTGTCAGAGCCAGTCTGTGCTAAGAGATGCGTGAGTTCAGGTCCATAAGACTTGGGCTCCTGGGCCTTGACTCTCTACTCCACACACCCCAGGCTCCCCTGCTGCCCAATATGAATTGATCTTAAGGTCCAAGGAGCTACCTGAAAATATAGGTCTGGAGGAGGGAAGGATGCCGTATGTGGGTAGACTAAGGTGATCAGCATCACCATGTAGAAAGTGGGGTCCTTCGGGAGTGTTGAGCTGGGCCCTCATTTCCTTGTCTTTATCTGCCTGGCTTTCCTAGGAATATGAGACGCTCTATGATGACTACAAACCACTTGTAGTCCAGCAGGTGGAATCTTGGATTGAAAAGTTTACAAACACCTGGAACTACAAAGCCAGGTGGACCCTAAAGGTCACGTGGGTCAATGCCTCTGCCTATCCTGCCCAGCAGACCTATGGGGTGAGTGGATGGATGGACAGCTCCCTGTGAAGCATCTGGAAATCAGATAGGGGCCAGTCTTCTAAAACCCCCTCTGACTCAAGGACAGATTGCTGATTATAGCACTCCTGCCCTCCACCACCTTGATGCTGGGCACTTACCATGCACTGGGCTGCCCCAACACTTTACTTTTGTGAACTCAGCAGCCCAGATCACTGGATATTAGGAGGCTGAAATTTAGGAAATGGAATTCTGTCAGTCAAAATGGCTGGCTATTGGCAACTTTATGTGGCTCAACCTGATAATATTATCCATATTTTAGAGATGAGAAAGATGATAGAGAGGTCAAGCAACTTGCACAAGGTCACCCAGCTAGAAAATAACAAAGCCAGGCCCAGAACCAAGGTTTTTTTGACTTCAAATGCTGGCTCTCAACTGTAAGCTCCAATGGAAGCTCTCCAACGGAAATGGGCACACCACATAACCCCCTAGTCTTCCCCCAGGAGATGCACAGCTCTTATAGTCAGTTCTTCCTTGTGTCCGGTCTAAAGTCACTTCTCTCTTCACTGGTTCAACAAGTTCATCGATTACCTACTTCATACAAGCACACTGCTTGGCATTCACCTTCAGAGAACATTTAGTCTCACCTGCTGTGGTTCTCCCCACCATTCAGGTTGAGGGGACATTTGCACAATGCCCTTCAATGTCCCTGAGGAAGCTACATAGGCCTCTCCCAGCTCTCTGGTGTCTTGGCTAATCTCTCAGGTTCCTGATTCTGTCTTATACAAATTGTCTTCCAACTAATTTCTAACCCAGAAACTTTTATGGCCCCTTCCTGGAAAGAAGTCACAAAGAAGGCAAATCTACCATGCTAGGTGCTCTGACACCACGAGTGAAAGGCATCCTACACGCTCCCAAACTTGTCAGCATGTTAAGCCCATGCCTTTCCTCTAGGTAGGCCAGGAAAAGGTGATGTGTGCATCGAGGTACAGATGTGGGATGAATGATGGGACATCGGGGATGACATTCCAGCTCTCTCACAGGCACTTGCTTGTTTGTCTCCAACCAACCCCCAGACCAGCACCTACCAGGCCATCCTCTCCACAGATGGAAGCAGATCCTTCACCCTGTTTCTCTACCAAAGTGGTGGGATGCAGTGGGATGCGACCCAGCACCCAGGCAATTGGGTCCTCATGGGCTTCTCCAGGTAGGACAGGGAGGGAGGGGCTGTCAGTACTAAGAAAATAATAGAAAATGGTGCAGAGCAGTGTTTTTGCTGCAGACACATTCCCGTAGCCCAGGACCAGGCCGATTCCTCATTGCTGGTGCTTCTGACTCACCCTGGTGCTACTTCCCATTAAAAGATCCAATTTCTTGCTTTTTCACATGAAGAGATCTCTAGTCACTGCCATTGTTTTTCCTCCTCCAGAACTTATGCAATGTAACAATTCCCAGAACTTTGATTTCTCAATTTCTGCTGATGTTAGCTGACCTCTCTTGACTTCTCAAATATCATAATAATGATAGCAAATATTTATTGTACTAAGTACTTAATATGCATTATTTCATTTAATTATCACAACTCCATGAAAGAGATACTATTTATTACCCATTCTACAGATAAGGAAACTGAAGTACAAATAGATTAGTAATTGCCCAAAGTCACAGAGCTGGGAAGTGACAAAGCAGGAATTCGAACTCAACACCTGAGGCCGAAATCTGCCTTCCTGGTTTCTGATGCCTCTGGTAGAGAATTAACTCCTTCCCCAGGGCCATCAATAGCTTGTGTAAGGTCACTGGGAAAGATGTAGAGCAGAGGGAGGGAGCTCTAGAGGAGGACATGCGTTCCTATGTGTGAAGGTGGCTTAGTCTCTGACACAACAGTTCTCGACCATGGTATTTCCCAGTGCTGGTGTGTGTAAGCAGTTGTGAATGTCCCGTGTAATTTGTTACTGGTAATTGCTGCAAATGATTTTCTCTTAGAGGGTGTTCAGGATTGCCCCTATAACTCTATGGCTTTTACTTGATTTTTAATGTCTGTGAAGGAGAAAGGAGTGGAATTATCCAACCGTCTAAGAATTTCCCATCATTCTGAGTATGCCTGACCCCTTGCCGAAGGTGTCATGCCTGTGTGAGTCACCCATCTGTGTCTGAGAAGAGTAAAAGATCAGGAGTCACTGCTCTGAGACATGCACCAGAGTGAGGCTGCAGGCTCCATGATGGATTTCTCCTTCCTGGAGATTTGAACCCTACCCCTGGGTGGGTGGGTGGGTGGATGGGTGGGGTGGTGTACCTATTGCATCAGGTCCTCAGTTCTGAGGGATTTACAAATGTTACATTTTATCTTTGCAATACTGCAAGGTAGATGCTACTGCAAATCTCTTTTATACAGATGTGAAAACTAAGAATCAAAGAGGTTAAGTAACTTGCCCATGGTTACCAAGCTACTAAGGGCTGGAATCAAGAATTGAACTCATGACTGCCTAACTTCAGAGACTGGCTCATAACCTAACCATCCCAACATGCTGTCCCCACCAATTCCTAGTTGAAGGGAAACAAACCTGAAGGAGGCCTGAACTTTGCTGTTTTCACACCCCTGCCTCATAACCAGTTTCTGGCATGTTATTGATCAGATGTGGAATGGATTAGTTTTCCCACCCACCTCTTCCCCTTTCATGCTTGGTGGGAATCAGTGATTCTGGCTGGCTAACTGACCAACTCATTGAATAATTGCCTGACCAGCCAATAACTGATGACCAGTTGGACTGAGTGAGGACTGACTGGCTGACTGGCTGACTGGCTGACTGGCTGACTGGCTGAATGAATAACTTGACAACTGTGTGTGATGGAGACCTACAATTCTTTCCTTTGCCTGCAGTGGAGATGGGCATTATAAAAACAGCCCACTGACATTCCAGCCAGCGTGGGAGAGGTATCGTCCAGACCAATTTCTGAATTCCAACTCAGGTAAAAAGTGCCACCTAATCACACTTGAGCTGGACTTAAATCCTCTTCTGTCTTCCATGTTGTGGGCCATGATGGTCCTAGAGGGGCGGCTCCCGGGCATGTCCACCATTCTGCGAGTGTCCCCAGCATAAACCAACCTCCCACAGGTGCAATAAGCCCGTGGTACTGCCCAGGGAGCAGCTGGTAGCTTGGCTGTGACTTTGTCTCCTTCCTGGGGTGAGCCAAACCCAGGAGGTCTCTCAGTGGGGGTCCAGATTCTGGAAGTGAGGATGGGGCTATGGCAGGGTATAGGAACGTGAATGGGTAGTTGGGATAATACTCCAAGTGTCCTGTCCCAGAAATGGAATGTGAATCCGGACGAGATCCCTTAAGGGAATCTACAAAAAGAGAGGTCCCATGTTCATTTAGTCATTATTTAATTGAGCACCTGCTATGTGCTGGACACTGTGTGAGAACCAGGAATATGAAACAAGAGGGAAAAGACTGACTATATTTGCTCTTAAAAAACTCTCATTCTGGTAAGAAGGCTAGTACTTTAGTGTCAGGAAGAAGCCCATGGGGCTTCCTCCATGACTCAGTGTACTATCTGGAGGCCCCAAAGGGAAAGAAAGTATCATTTGCAAAATGAGAAAGAACAAAGAACATTTTAGCATTAGAAATCAAACATGTAAATTGTGAAGCATAAATCCAGTTCTATTTGTTCTGTGGCAAGAGCTTGTGGTAAACAGAAGCTAAGTCAAATCATGAGTGCCATCTTGTGGAGAATGCTGTCTAGTCGGATTAGGGGCCTTCTATCAAGATGCATCAACTTGTGACCTAAGGGGTGCACTACAATAGAGAGATGGTGTGTGTGTGTGTGTGTGTGTGTGTGTGTGTGTGTGTTTGGGGAGAGTATCTGATGTTTTCCCTGATACCAGGTTGTTGTGGAGAAGATATATGAACAGATAATCATAAACAATGATTATTCTTTCCAAAGCCTTAACAAATTGTAATTATCTTGACAGTTATTTCTTTTGTGCGAGGACAGGGTAAAGATCTAATGTCCTATCATATCTTACTGGACTCTGGAGCCCCACTTCTCACTCATGGCAGCTGGGGTGGGCAGTATGTAATTTACAATTAATTGGAGGTCTATTTCAGTTCAAACTCCCCACCAGGGTTTCTTCTCCCACTTACTTCCCCCTTCCAAGGATGGCATGTGGGCAGAGGATGCTTCCTCAGCCTTGTGGTGTTGGAGCAAGTCCCAGTGTCACACGCCAACTTCTTTGTGGCTCCCTAGCTGGCCTCTGAGCATCTGCCTCTTCCCTGACTTCTTTGGCCACTGACATGTCTGGGCTGGGGGAACCAGGGGTCAAGGGTGAAAGCCAAGTGTCTGAGTAGGTGGCTAGTGGCTGGTGGCATCATTCACTGACATATAGGGTGCATGTGGAGGAACTGGTTTGGGGGGCATTGGACGGTGCTGGAGCTTACAGTGAGACACAAGAGTAGAGGATGGGATGAACTGAAGGTCAGTGCCAGGGCTTGGCTCTGAGATGGGTACATGTGAGGCCTCCTTGCCCAATCCTCATCTCTGGATTTTGCCCAAAGATCCAAACTTTCAAGGCTTTTGGAGGTCACATCAAATGGAGTCTTTGGGGAGGAATTGCTGCCAATCTGAATTGGGTCCCCTCTACAGAAGGGCTATCCAGAGGGGCAAAGTGGCACACAGAGGGCATGTTTCTGAGTTCTGGTTTTCCCTAAAGCTGAAGCAGAACCTATGGTCCAAAGCCCTGGGATAACTCCTTCTTCCTTTGTTCCTCAGGCCTCAAGGGGCTACAGGTCTATAAGCTACACAGTAGAGAAAGGCCCAACTACCGTCTCAGGTGCCTGCAGTGGTTGAAGAGGCAGCCTCAGTTGCCCAGCTTGGGCTGGGGCCACAACTCCTGCCCTTGCTCTTGGCAGCAGGGACTATGGGACTTACGGTTCCAGCCCATCCACATAGGTAACACCTCCTTCCAGTCTCTTGGGGCATCTCCATTATCTCCCACAAGCCTACCCACCATCCCTCTGGTTACACCTAACCTGTCCCTTCCCAGAACTCCGTCCCCTCCCCACCCCCCGCCGCCCAATCCTGGCATCCTGGGCCTGAGTATGTCTGGACTTGTTGCAGGCTGGTGGGGCCTCGGCAGCAGGCAGCTGTGCAGCTTCTCCTCCTGGCGTGGGGGCGTGTGTTGCAGCTACGGGCCATGGGGAGAGCTTCTCCAAGGCTGGAGAGTGCAGAGTCTTTGGCAGCTTGGTATGTGTGTCCACAGAGATCTGAGCCCTTCCTTTGGGGCTCTCTGCTCTTCTCTGTCAGGGACCAGCCCCAGGATTCACACTAAGCAATGGGACCCACAGAATGATGCCTTTTGTCCCCATTCCCTCCCAGTTCCTTCCCCTCACTGGCCCTCAATTTCCTGATCTTATAACCTTAGGCAGCCCCCAACATCCCTTCCAGCTGACATCTTAGGGGGTCATGGTTGAGTTCTTCTTGCCCCATCTCCATTTGGGTCCATAGCCCCAGCTCAGAGCACAGGCATCTTTCTAGGGAAGGAGAGGGGTCTAGTCTGACCCTGTTCTTCTGGACCCATATCAGCAGGCTGTCCAGGGGAAGACATGGAATCATCTCCCTCAGAGACTGACTCTTCAAAGGAGCTAGAGGGCACAGGTGTGGTGGGGCAGGTAATAGGTGTCCTCCCCCTCCTCCCTGTAATTGAAGCAGCCTCCACAGTCCCAGACCATCAGCCATGCCCTCCCACCACAGCACTTTGAACTCAGCACCCCACCCTTCAAGAAAGAAAGATCTTTATCTCTGACCCTGTCTGGCCCACCTGGGGGCTTGGCTGCA
>PVKM010046912.1:0-11586 GCA_004027735.1 Carollia perspicillata
TTTTCTGCTTGGTTGTTTGTTTCTTCCTTCTGGTCCACTCCATTGATTTGAGTCCCAGTTTTCTTCCCATCACTACTGGTTCCCTGTGCATTTTTCCATCATTTCACTTATGAACACCTTCATTTGTTCATCTAATTTGTGACCAAATTCAACCAATTCTGTAAGCATCCTGATTATCAGTGCTTTGAACTATGTGCATCTGATAGGTTGACTATCTCTTGCTTGCTTAAAAGTATTGGCTCTGGGGCTCTGAGCTTTTCTTCTGTTTGAGTCATTTTTGGTCAGGTGGCGCCTGTTACGTATGAGGGATGGAGCCTTAGGTGTTCACCAGGGCGGGGCAGCCTAGTCGCCAAGTTGTGACACTGGCTGTGGGGGCAGGGTCAGAGAGGGAACAATGGTGCCCGTTCCTCGCTCTCTCGAATTTGCGTCCCCTCTGCTACCTCCCACAAGCAAACTGGGCCCCCCTGGCGCTGGTTCCCAGGTGGGAGGGCCTATGCACACTCCAGGACCTTGCGGGTCTCCCTGGCGACCTCTCCTGTGAGGCTGGGAGCCTCTCCCAGCACCTTTTTAATCATGTTTTTAGGCTTTATTGCCCGTCACTGGGGCCCTGCGCTGTGCTGTCCGTCTCACTGCCCGGTCTTGCTGAGTTTATCTGCACATGAATTTGTGTCCACGGTTGGCCAACTGCCCTGCATGCCTTGCGTGCTCTGCTCGTCTCCTCCCCGCATCTGGGGTCTGCAAGCTCCACGCCACCTACGCCGCCCGGTACTCCCAAGCCTGGCAGCCACCACGTTTTCCTGCCGCTTTCCCTCTCTGCCGGCTGCCGACTCTGCCCCTCTTAATGGTCTGGTTGAATGGTTATCATACTTCCGTAGTTCAATTTTCTGTGTACTGGTTGTGTTATTGTTTATAAATATTTGTTGTCCTTAATCTTGGTTGTGAGAGGAGATACAGTGTTTCCACCTGCGCCTCCATCTTGGCCGGAAGTCCAGTGTTTCTCTCTTACATCGATGTTCCTCTCTTTCTCCTTCTCTCTTTCTTTCTCTCTCTCTTCCTGGGCCCCACCACTCTCTCAAATAAATAAACATGTTTTTTTTTTAAAGGCCCTGGCTGGCGTGGCTCAGTGGATTGAGCTCTGGGCTGCCAACTGAAGGGTCACTGGTTCGATTCCCAGTCAGGGCACAGGCCTGGCTTTCAGGCCAAGTCCCCAGTTGGGGGCATCCGAGAGGCAACCACACATTGATGTTTCTCATCTCCCTCTTTTTCTCCTTCCCTTCCCCTCTCTGAAAATAAATAAATAAAACATTTAAAAATAAATAAAGAAATAAATAAAAAGATATATCTTGAACGAGAGATAAAACAATGACTTGTACATTTTGAATACAGATGGGTCCCTGATTTATGATGTCTCTCAGCTTACGAGTGTTCAATCTTATGATGGCACAAAAGTGATATGCAGTCAGGAACTGCTTTGGTTTTTGAATTTTGGTCTTTTCCGGGGCTCCAGTGATAAGTGGTACAATACTTTGTAATGCGGAGCAGCGGTAGTGAGCTGACTATGCCCAAATGTAAGCTCACATAAGTGATTCTGATCATGTTTAAGGTAGGCTGGGCTAAGCTATGATGTTTGGTAGGTTAGGGGTATTGAAGCGCTTACGATTTACAGTATTTTCAACTTACAGTGGGTTTATCGGGACATAACCCCACTGTCAGTTGAGGAACATCTGTATTTCTAACCTTTTACATCAAAGGTTGCAAACTCAGATAATTATAGAGGACACATGGAAATGAGCGACAGTCAGGTCCCGGGTGTACTGAAGTATGCATACCCCAGTAAGGAGGACAGCTGATTGTTTTCTTCTAGAATGAGGGCTTTGGATTGCCAGATCTGACTGTTGAAGAAAAGCCAAAAATTCAGAGATTCACATGATGTCTTCTGTTGGAAGGAATTCATTTAAGTGCACACACATGCACACACCCAGTGGGGAGCTAATAAAACGCAGCAAGTGGGCTGCATTGGCTCGTGGGCTGCCAGTGTTCAGTCCTTGCATTGTAGTGTTAATGTGAGTACACAAGTTCTCCCTTAAAATGTGCTTACCAGGAAAAATGTAGGACTAACAGCGTTTTTTTTTCTCCTTAGGATGGTGCGTCCAAGGCTAACCATTTATGTTTGTCAGGAATCCTTGCAGTCGAGGGAGCAGCAGCAGCAGCAGCAGCAGCAGCAGCAGAAGCATGAAGATGGAGACTCAAATGGTACTTTCTTCGGTAGGTCATGCTGGGCAGGCCAGGACAGGTGTGAAAAAGGGGAAGAGTTGACTAACAAGCATGTATGATAGGAATTTCCCAACAGCAGATTTAGAATTTGCTAGAAGTAGTGGTAATAGCTAACATTTATTGAGTTCCTCATATATGCCAAGCACTATTCTCAGCACTTTTTTACATGTTTTAATTTTTACGACTAGTGTCTCCTTTTTGTAGTAGGTTTTATTATTGTTATCTCCAGCATTTAGGTGAGGAAAATGAGGCTAAGGGATGTTAAGTAACTTACCCCAGGTCACACACTAGCAAGTGGTTGCGTCAGGGTTTAAACTCAGGATTTGACTCTAAGTCCTTCAGAAAAGTGGCCGTTTCTGTTGATCACACTGCCTTTAAGAGCAGATAAACTTCAAGCTGACTGCCGCTGTTCTCTCCCTCTTGCAGTGTACCATGCCATCTACCTAGAAGAACTGACAGCTGTTGAACTGACGGAAAAAATTGCTCAGCTCTTCAGCATTTCCCCTTGCCAGATCAGCCAGATCTACAAGCAGGGGCCGACAGGAATCCATGTGCTCATCAGCGATGAGGTAGATTTCCAGTGCAGCCGAATCGTCAGATGATTTGTCACAGAGCAGTTCTGTTGAGGGAGAGTGCTTTGTGTTCTAGACCAGAGGTTCTCAAACATTTCTACTTGTTTACCAACTAAAGTAATTTTTTAAAAATATGTATCCCCTTGCACATTTTTAGGGGCTTAAAATTTTTTCTCTTAAGTTCAAATAAAGTGGCAAAAGGTGTTACTTCTGGGCATATTATATGACAGTTAAAAATGAAATGGTTGCACTGGCCAGTATGGCTCAGTTGGTTGAAGCATGGTCCTGTGACTGAGGAGTTGCAGGTTCGATTCCCAGTCAGGGCACATACCTAGGCTGCAGGTTCAATCCATGGTCCAGGAGCACATGGGAGGCAGCCGATCAATGTTCTTTTTTTCTCTCTCCCTCTCTCCCCGCTACCTCTCTCCCTAAAAGCAATGGAAAAAATGTCCTCCAGTGAGGATTAAAAAGAAAAATGAAATGATTGCTTCCCTATTCTAACTGTATTCCATGAAACCTAAGTACAAGAGTGATTTAACAGCCCTGGCTGGTGTAGCTCAGTGGATTGAGCGCGGGCCTGCAAACCGAAGGATCATGGTTCAATTCCCAGTCAGGGCACATGCCTGGGTTGTGGGCCAGTTCTCATCCCAGCAGGGGACACACGAGAGGCAACCATACATTGATGTTCCTCTCCCTCTCTCCTTCCCTTCCCCTCCGAAGATACATAAATAAAGTCTTTAAAATTAAAAAAAAAAGAGTGATTTAACAGAATTTTTTAAAATTTATTTATTTTTAGAGACGGGGTGGAAGGGAGGAGAGAAGCATCGATGTGTGAGAGAAACTTTGACTGGTTGCCTCTCAAACATGCCCCAACTGCAGACAGAACCCACAGCCCAGCCACCAGCCCCGACCAGACCGTGAACCCGGCAGCCCTTCTTTTCCGGCACGATGCCCAGCCAACTGAGCCACGCTGGTCAGGGCCAGAAATTTTATAGAATTTCTTTGTTTCTGTGAATTAATATTTCCATTCACTTCCCATAACATTTTTACGCTTGAACTTTTTATTAATTATTCTACTGTATTTCATCGAAACAAAAGTTTGTATCACCAAAAATATTTGTTTCAGTAAAATTATTCTGACTAGAATTAACACCATAATTATACAGTTGATTAAAACGATGTCAGTGTATATGTTTTGATGAGTAATAATTACACATTAAGAAAAAATGTATTAGAAGTACATCTATTAATGAGATGGATGGGATTGTTTGATTCCCTTCCCCCTGTCCTGCACACAGTTAATTAATCTATAAATGATTACTGCCTATTGATTGAAATAAGAGTTCAGCATCAATTCCATCTGGTTATTTTCCTCAAGATACAAGTGCTGTGGAACCTGATTCACATTTATTGACTGACAACAATGGATTGAGTTTTGCTATGACATCATTGCTGGATCTTTTTTTTTTTTAAATTTCTGAGTTATGTGCCAAAAATTACATGATGATGTTGTCATAAATTATTTTGAATCATCTATCATTTGACAGTTTGTGATTAAGTGACTCCAATTCTGGTGACAGGAAGAAATTGGTAACCATGTGACCCCCACAAAGAATTTGCTACCTAGTCATTGGAGTTTACATTTGCAATTAAACTTGGGCATTCTGAGAGCATGTGGGAGTCAGCCAATCTGATGCTTTTCTCACTCTCTGGAGGCTTTTATACCCCAGGGCAATGCATTTTAGGATTCCGGGAGGGTAAAATTCATGCCTTTATTTTATAGATGAGAAAAGGGAGTTTAAGAAGGGAAAGTGGGAAAGAAAAACTGAGAAGAATCTCAGGCAGTTTTACAATAAACTAGATATGGAGGTTGGATATGGGTTAAACTAGATACGGGAAGTCAGTTCTCCCATGTGCACTTCTCAGTGTCTGTGTTCCCCTTGGAAAGTCTTGGGTTAATCCAGGAAAATGCATACTCCAATTTTAAGGCAACTGTTTTAGAATACTTAGTTTCGAAAAAAAAGATTTTATTTACTTATTTTTAGAGGGTGGAAGGGAAGGAAAGAGGGAGAGAAACCTCTGTTGGTTGCGTCCCATACATGCCCTGACTGGGGACTGAATGGGTAACCCAGGCACGTGCCCTAACTGGGAGTCAAACCAGTTACCTTTTGCTTTGCAGGACAATGCCCAACCAACTGAGCCACACCAATCAGGGCTAGACTACTTAGTTTTTGTTTATTTTTTTTAAGATTATTTATTTATTTTTAGACAGAAGGGAAGGGGGAGAGAGAGGGAGAGAAACATCAGTGTGTGGTTGCCTCTCGCATGCCCCCTCCCCTGTACTGGGGACCTGGCCTGCAACCCAGCCATGTGCCCTGACTGGGAATCAGAACAGCAACCTTTTGGTTCACAGGCTGGTGCGCAATTCACGGAGCCACACCATCCAGGGCTAGACTACTTAGCTTTTAAAACTTAAAAACAAAACAAAGCAAAAGATTATTTTTCACTTAAATCTGTATAAGAAAAAGCCGCATAAGCATAGTAAATACAACAAACCAAAGCTTTTAGTAATCAGCAAATTTTGTTTTGCTTTTTTTCCCCAGATGATACAGAACTTTCAGGAAGAAGCCTGTTTTATTCTGGACACAATGAAAGGTAATACAATAATAAGGCAAACATCATTTTCTGAATTTAAGAGCTTTTTTCATAGGGAGTGAAGCTATGAACCACCACATTTGGAGTAGAGAAAGTGACATTATTGGAGTTTGTTCCTTTGTATAAACTGGCATCTTGTCATGATCAGAATAGACGAAGGGTAACTAATGACTCTCTGCCATTGTCTTTCACCTTCCATGGACAAGCGAGGAAACTGAGGCACGTTGTTTTTACAGTGCATATCTATTATAAGTATTCTGTGACCATCAATAAGTATGCTGCTCTTTGCCCTGCTGTTTTTTCCCTTTCTCAAAAGAACGTTACTGTACTTTTTTTCTCCTACTACGTTTTAAAGGTGACTAAAGATTATCCTCTTTCTTTTCTGTTTTACAGCAGAAACCAGTGATAGCTATCATATTATACTGAAGTAGGTGTGGGGCATTCCGTCCTCAGTGGCTGCTGCTTCCTTCACCTCTGGGAAACGCCCCCGGAAGGGGGTGTGTGGAGGAGATTTGAAGGTCCGCGGGAACCTGGCCCATCTGACTGTGTTGGGGGGAGCGCAGGCCATGGAGGCAGAAGCCCAGCCGTCCGTGCGGGCCCAGGCTCTGTGGCGCGCAGATTACTGCCCGACTTGCCTCTCTGCAGCCATTTCTGAGTTATAATTTCTGGACCCTGTTGTAGAATATCAGTGGAAACTCCACAGCATTTGGGGTGTATGCAGAGCATAACGATGATGAGAATTGTGTGATGTTTCATGGAAAGATGTTAAATTTTGCGATATGGAGCTGTGTAATTTTTTTCTAATATAAAAAAAGTGAACATCTATATTCATAAGACTAGATCCTCAATTTCTTTTGCATCAAACATGTACTGGCTTTTTACCATAGTCAGCCCCTGAAAACCTCATCAAAGAGAAATACTGAGATAGACCAGAATTTTTCCTTTGGTTCCCCTGTAATTCTGTGACTAAGAGTAATTTTAGCTAACACTTATGGAGCATTTATTTGTGCCAGGCAGTATGATAAATTCTTTTAATGGATTATCTTGTTTAAATCCTCTTAATAATCCTAGGTGAAGTAGGCGATAATGATTCCTCATTGAAGATGAGGAATTGGAGACATGTAGTGGCTAAACAGCTTGCTGAGCAGTGGGCAGCCAGCAGGCGGTGATGCCGAAAGCCAAACCCAGGCAGTCTGGGTCTTACTGATCGCCACCCATTGCCGCCACCTTTGCAGTCCTTGTGCTCGGCATCACTTGTTACTGTGGCTCTTCTGGTGAATAGGACAGAACACTGGGTGAGAACCGAGTATTTAACCACTGAAAGGGAAAACCTATACCTAAATAATGATGCACAAATCAAACCGTACAAAAAGTAAAAACGTAGGTGCTTTGTAAGCATTATTAGTTGTCAGGTCGTAGCATTTGAGGGGGTGAAACCTAGGGATTTTCTCTGACTCCCCAAAGTCACTGTTCTTGGACGACCTTCTCAGACTATTTACTAGTGAGGTAGACTAACCCCTCCTTTCTCTTTCCCCTCTCCGCGTTTTCTATTGGTGTAGGAAGTTCTTTTATTCATTTAGTGTTCTTTTATTTAAGCTTTACAAAAATTTCATTTTGATCCCATTCACATTCTTACCATACATTTTTGTTATTCCTTAAAGAATGACTGTGTGTGTGTGTGTGTGTTTACAGTGTAAGAATCTGGGTTTTTCTTTTTCACATGGAAAGTTTTATCCAGAAATCCCTTTACATATTATGTCGAAGTGAAAAAGATAACATTCAAAGATTATGTATTGAGTTTGGGTCTGTGTGTGTGTGTTTTTAAAGCATTTGATAAAGTTTAAATGTTTTTATACAGAGGTTTTTGTTCATTAAAATCAACCTGCAACACAGTCTGATTTCTTTTGGTTGGAAACAAGTTGAAAACTTTGGAAAATTAAGTCAAGTAACTTGTTTAGAACTGACCTGGGCAACTTGACATCTCAGGCCAAAATAATTTTTTAGTGAATGATTACCATATGTCTCACCTCTGTTTTAGGGGGCTTTCCAGTTACACCATGTTCCTAGGACTGGCTCTCAGCTTCAAGGGGGTCGCTCTCTCAGAGGGCTCCTGTTGTGTTTTGTTTTTTTCTATTCTGTCTGAATAATGTTAGGCTAGGAGGGTTGGACTAGATGACTTTTAAGGTCCCTTCTAAATCTGAATCTGTGACTCTTGTTTACTGCAAATGATACATAGAATTCTATTAATACATTCACTATACATTCACACTTACTATTTTTACTTGGTGTTGGGGTTTTTTTTTAGGGTAGCCTTCAAATTTATAGAAAAAAATTTATACAAGTTTGTAGTCACAGATCCTTAAATTAATCAGCAAATCTCTTAGGCTTTCTTTAGGTTCGAAAATACTTATAGTTCCAATACTATATAATTGGTATGATTCGGTTTAGTGCTAAAACATTGTGCTTATTCAACTTCCTTTAAAAATTGTATTTGTTCACTATCCTTCCAATTTAATGAAAATTTAAAACTTGCTTTTTCATCATGAAAGTCATCACAAAGTGATAAGTGCAAAGAATAAAGAAGGCTATAACTTACTACTTAATGCCTACTTTCACTCTACAGAGGTCAACGTTGAAAAAAATTACTCCCCCTATGTCTGTCTGTCTTACACACACAAATACTTAGATGGGCTCATGTTTTACTAATTAATGATCTGCAATTTGCTTTTTGTATTTATGTAATGTAGCCTGAACATCTTTTTCTATTAGACTTCATAGTACCTACCACATCATTCTTTCTAAAAAATGGCCATACCCTGTGGATGCCTTTTAGGTTAGGTCCATTTGAATATGTATCTTCACAATGTTTTTTGCAGGTATTTCTAAGATAGTCCTAGAAGTAACATTTGCTGGCTTTTACCTTTTAAACAGTATGACAGTAGATATTTAAAATAGATAGTTTAACCCTGGCTGGTGTGGCTCAGTGGACTGAGTGCCAGCCTGCAAACCAAAGGATCACTGGTTTAATTCCCAGTCAGGGCACATGCCTGGGTTGTGGGCCAGGTCCCCAGTGGGGGGCGAGTGAAAACAACCACACATTGATGTTTCCCTCCCTCTTCCCTTCCTCTCTCTCTAACAATAAGTAAATAAAATCTTTAAAAATATACATATATATATAGTTTAATATTTCTATTAGAGGGAGGGTATAGTGTATGAGAAGGAGAATGTTTAGGTTTTAGGCCCTCCTGAGAGTAGTGTCCTATTTGACTTAGCATTTTCTGTTCTGGTCCCTTGAAGGTAATAGGTTCATCTAGAAGAATCTGCTGTGTAAAGACTTGACAGTTAAAAAGGAGCTACTGAGAAATAAAAAGGGGGAGTCATTGCAGGACTCTAAGGATTGAGTACGAGTCACTACATGAAATGTGTCCAGTGAATAATATTAAGATTGTTTTCCAGTATTATGGCACAAGAACAATGTCCATATAAAAGATTTATTTAAGAAGTCATTTAAAGGGAGGAGAAGTGGGAATGGTCATGCTGTCTGGAAAGAGATTACAGTACAGTGAATACAAGACCGCCGGAGTCTGGAAGCCCTGAGAAAGTGAGGTCCTTGTGAGGGGCATTCATTCTGACTCCTGGGAGCCAGGGGCTATCAGACACGGCGTGTTGTGAGGCTAGGTCATGATCGCACCACTGTGAGTGGGGGAGCATGGAGAGGCATGGCAAGGGAAGAAAGTGTGGCATAATGGAACTAGCCATTTCTAATTTATGCCTAGTGAAGGAGTGTTCTGAAAACCCTCGGTATCCCCAAGTATTCTGAGAAAGGCCTTTGTATAGGGTTGCTGCAGAGATGTGGGCTGTCTTGCAAACTACTTTGAAGGATTGAATGGAGCTTCTGCATTCAGTTTTGAAAGTGATGCAAATTTGGGGTACAAATATTTGAAGTCAGGACTGAGCTTCTCCCTCCTTCCCTGTAGGTTTTTTCTCTGGCCACTACATAAAAATTACATATAGCTTAGGACTAGAGAGCTACAGTAGAGCTATTTTATCACTTTTCTGAATCATTAGTTTCCCTGGCCACGGATGGTTCCTCTGGCAGGGGTATCCAACCCACGTGGCCCAGATGGCTATGGTTGCAGCCCAATACAAAATCGTAAATTTATGTAAAACATGAGATTTTTTTTTGTGATTACATGTCATAGTGTATTTAATGTGTGGCCCAAGATGACAATTCTTCTTCCAGTGTGGCCCAGAGATGCCAAAAGGTCAGACACCTTTGGTCTGTTTGCCTCCACTGGTCTGTTATGAAGCTCCACAACCTCAACAGAAATGGTACAAATGCCCCACCTAGCTGCATAATGTATACAGAGGCGGACAGGCGTAGGTATACAGTTGTGAGTACTCGAAAGAGTCTATTCTCATATCATTAGTTATTAATTACTGTAGTATTTTCCATATGAACAACTGTGCACCTACTTTTGCCCCACCCTGTATACCATTTCATGTAGAGTAATCATACATCATTCATCTTTTGAAAATGCTATATTTTTGTTGGTGTGGGCTAAGACTTTTCTACTAGAATATTTATTTTTAGCTTATGATTAAATTTTTGTTTTATTATATTAACTCCAGGGCTTGAATGAGGAAGAACTTACTACCACTGCAAAATAGAATAAGCTGAAAAAGCTGGCCTTTATGAAATGAGATTAATGCCATCAGTACTTTTTATTTCTGTATTGTTAATACATTATTTCTCTTTTTTAATATAGTTTATTGATTATGCTATTACAGTTGCCCCATTTTCCCTTCACTCCCCTCCACCCTGCACACCCTCTCCCACCCACATTCCCCCCTTTAGTTCATGACCATGTGTCATAAGTTCTTTAGCGTCTACATTTCCCACACTACTCTTGACCTCTCCCTGTCTATTTTCTCCCCACCGTCTATGCTACTTATTCTCTGTACCTTTTCCCCCTCTCTACCCCTCTGACTCCCCTGTTGCTACCCCTCCATGTGATTTCCATTTCTGTGCTTCTCTTCCTGTTCTAGTTGTTTGCTTAGTTTGCTTTTGTTTTTTTTTTAGGTGTGGTTGTTAATAATTGTGAGTTTGCTGTCATAAGTCCCTTTAACATTTCATATAATAAGGGCTTGGTGATGATAAACTCCTTGAACTTGACCTTATCTGAGAAGCACTTTATCTGCCCTTCCATTCTAAATGAAAGCTTTGCTGGATAGAGCAGTCTTGGATGTAGGTCCTTGCCTTTCATGACTTGGAATACTTCTTTCCAGCCCCTTCTTGCCTGTAAGGTCTCTTTTGAGAAATCAGCTGACAGTCTGATGGGAACTCCTTTGTAGGTAATCGTCCCCTTATCTCTTGCTTCTTCTAGAATTCTCTCCTTCATTTTTATCTTGGCTAATGTAATTATGATGTGCCTTAGTGTGTTCCTCCTTGGGTCCAACTTTTTGGGACTCTCTGAGGTTCCTGGACTTCCTGGAAGTCTATTTCCTTTGCCAGATTGGGGAAGTTCTCCTTTATTATTTGTTCAAATAAGTTTTCCACTTGTTGCTCTTCCTCTTCCCCTTCTGGTACCCCTATAATTCGGATGTTGGAACGTTTAAAAATGTCCTGGAGGTTCCTAAGCCTCTCCTCAATTTTTTGAATTCTTGTTTCTTCATTCTTTTCTGTTTGGTTGTTTCTTCCTTCTGGTCCACTCCCTTGATTTGAGTCCCAGTTTCCTTCCCATCACTATTGGTTCCCTGTACATTTTCCCTTATTTCACTTAGTGTAGCCTTCATTTGTACATCCAATTTGTGACCAAATTCAGCCAATTCTGTGAGTATCCTGATCACCAGTGCTTTGAACTGTGCATTTGATAGGTTGGCTTCATCCTGTCAGATATCTTCATCACTTAGGTGTAGTTGTACTTTTTCTGGAGCTTTGATCTGTTCTTTCGTTTGGGCCATTCTTTTTTGTCTTGACATACCTGTTACATAATGAGGGACAGAGCCTTAGGTGTTCACCTGGGTGGGGCAACCCACTCGCTGGGTTGTGACGCTATATGTGGGGCAGGGTCCAAGAGGGAAC
>PVKM010046913.1:0-11593 GCA_004027735.1 Carollia perspicillata
CTACAGGAGAGCTGGCAGGGCACCGAGGCCGACTCGCTCCTCGCCAGGGTGTGCAAGTCACACACCAGAACACACCCAAGGCAAGAGATGGTGAGGATGTGAGAGGCAGGTGCACGAAGGTCTGGGGACATCTTATGGAGGAGGGAGCGTGTCAGCTGGGCCTGGACAGACTGTCGAGATGGGCAGAAATGGAGAGGAAGGTTGGACAAGAGCGGTAAAGGAAAACGAAACGAAGACCCTGCCCTGCATTCCAGCCAACAAGACTGCAGCCAGAGGGAAGTGCTTCTAAAGCCTTTCACTGCTTTAGACGAGAACAAGGTCAGACGGGGCAAGTCTGGGGAGGGAAGTGCATGGGTTCAACCCGCTGGTACCTGTAAATATACAACTCCTGTTTGTAAGTAGCTGCTACTCGACGAGCATCCGCATGCCGGTCCCTAGGCTCATGAAATCCCCTTGGCCACCCTGAAAACCAGGTGCTATCCCATTTTCCAGAGGGGAAAAAAACCAAGGCTAAGTAACTTTCCCAGAATCAGACTGCCAGTCCCCTTCCCTCAGGCAATGTGATCCGTCTAAGACACCACGGTGGACAGGTGAGGGTCAGTGTGGTCCCCATGGTGCCCCAGAAGCTGAGGCCCAGCTGGGCAGTGCCAATGGCCTCAATGCCTGCCCTCGACCTCAGGTTCTAGGACTCTGGATCTCGACCATGTTCTGGGGGGCACCAGTGGCAGAAGCCCCTCGGAGTTGGAGGCCTGGGTAGAGTTTAGAGCAGTGGACCTGGAAGGGAGGGCCAGGGACCAGCAGCGTTAGTCTCACCTGAAAACCAGGAAACATGTGTTTCCAGGCCTTGGCCCAAAGCCGTCCATCAGTCAGAAACGGACAATGGCATCGTTGATGTCAGCATAAGCCCTCCAGGTGAAAATGAGGCTCTCAAAGAGAAAAGACCGCCTCTCAAAAACCACCCGCAATCGTCCCCAGCCAGAAGCCTCCACCTGTCACCTGAAAGAGGCATCACGCTGTCCAGAAGGACTTCTGCTCCCTGGAAGGGCAGGGTCACAAAGTCAGACCTAGAAAAACAAGACAGGAACACACTGAACTGGACTTGAAAGCCGACTCCACTCCAGAACGACATTTACCTTGTTGGTGCCGTGACCCCAGCAGCTTCGGAAGAAGCAGAGGGGAGACACCTAAGACGGGCAGCAGGCCTCAGCTCCCCACACACCCGAATGCAGGCCGCCAGCGCTGCTGCAAGCCTGACCCCAGAGGGTCTTCTTGCCGTGTGGTACTCGGGGGATTCTTCCATTAGACAGGCCCTTCTAGCTGAGTTTGGCTGAGGCGAGCCAGGGGTCTGCTTCTACCAGACCCAGCGACAGAAGGGTCTGGGAGCAGGGCAGGGAGCACAGACCCCTGAGCCAGACGGGGTAGAGCTGAGCCCGCTGTGCAGGCATCAGTCCCCACAGAAGCAGGCCGTGTGCACGTGTGGGGAGCCGCGACTCACCGGATCTGCCGGAGCTCGTCGACTCTCACTCTCTTATATCCACCGTAGTCCACATAGCGAATCTCGACTTCATTGCTCTCCTCGTAGGACGCTACCACTTGGGCTCGCCACCAGGCACCATCCATGCCGGGGGCCGCACAGATGACCGTTACTGCGGGGCAGGAAGAGAGCCTGTGGACGGGCCTGGCCCAGGGCAGGGCATGGAGGGCTGTCCAGTCAAACGGCCCACCTCCCCACACTGCTGCTCAGAGGCTTACATCTCCAAGCCGCAGGGGACCTGAATGGCAAGGGGCCCCTGAAGCCTCCCCAGAGCCTGAGACTGGCCAAGAGACGGACCTGGGCACGGGACACTCAGCCTAGCACATGTGCCGTCCAAAGGCTATCCAGGCCAAAGCACATTCACCTATACCCGTTTGCTCTGAAACACTGAAGCCTGAGATGGACACAGACGAACTGGAATAAAAAGTAAAATACAAAACTCAGGGAATGGAGACCTCTATTCTTAAGGAAAAGTCCCAGAAAGGCTCAAAAATTTCCAAGTGTGGCAGATCTCAGTGGCCTGGTATGCAGGGTCCACTCTGGGCCAGGACAGCTCCAAAGGAGGGCTGGTCAGAAGGGACTCGCAGGCCTGAACCCCTTCTCGCCTTAGCGTCAGGTAGACGATGAGGGCAGGGATACCCTGGACAGCCAGCAAGGGTCCTCAGAGTCACCAAGCCCACCCTGGGGCAGCAGGCGTGGGGCAGACTGGATCAAAGGGGAGGTCATCCAGTGGCCCCTACGGCAGCTGCCCCAGGCCAGCTGGGGTGAGGGCCTGTGACATAGCTGGCCACACTGTGTCCTGGTCCTTAAATGCAGCCCCTAGCACGGTCACGTCTTGCCTTCTAGGTCAGTCTTTACTGTGGGGTTGAGGCAAAATGACAGAATCTGACAAAAACTGTAATTTTTATTCCTCCGAAAGAAAAATCATACAAAATGCTACAGATAACCCAAAGGTTTTCCTAGCGCTGAAGGCCCGTCAGGGGGCTGCAGGTTCTGAGTCACTGGTGGGGGTGGGTGGAGAGATGTTCTCCCATCGGGCTCCTGCTAACAGGCAACCGAGACACCGGTGCCAGAGAACGAGCTCTCCAGTGCCCAGCCGGGGTCAGGTCCCAGCTCCTGCTCAGGCATCCCGTGGGCAAGTCACATGACCTCAGAGGCTGTTCCTCATCTGTTCAATGGAGATGGCCCAAACCCACTGCAGGGGTCCGTTGCTCACACGGAGCTTCCATAGAACCTGATCTGCAACACACACTGCATCTGACCCGAAGTCCTGGAGCAAGCAGGTGCCAATCCCATTCAATAGGGAAGTGGCAGAGCGGGAATCTGAACCCATGTGTCAGAACTGCACTCCAACCCGCGGCTCTGTCAGCCGGTGAGCAGCTTGGGCGAGCCAGGCAACTCAGCCCAGGGTAACTCCACGCCAACAGTGAGGACTCGGGATGCTGACCCCACGAAGGCTCCTAGATCAGCCTCCTCCTGGTCAAGACCAGGGGTAGAACGGGCCACCCCCAGAACCTCTTCCCTGGCCTGGGCAGTGCCCGGGGCTCCCACTGGCCTCCAGGACAGCACTTACTTTCCACTGGGGTGGGCAAGGTGGGGATTCCAGGCTGAGAGTAGCAGAGGTACATCTGGTGGTCCAGGCTGCGCAGCGCGTGGAAGGTGGGGTGCGTGTGCTGCTGCACGAACAGGTGCCCTGCATTGACCTGGTTGACCACGATCACCTCCACAGTGATGCCGTCTGGGAGCATGAGCTGTGGGGGGAGGGGGGCAGCGGGCACTGCAGCAATCCTTCTCAGGGTTCGGCTGAGACTTGACCGAGGCCCCAGGCCAGGGCTTGGAACTGCCACCCCTCTGAAAAGAGCAGGGCAACCCAAAGCACAGGCGCCCAGACGGCAGGGGTCTGAGGAAAACCACTTCAGCATGGAAAACGTTTGGACACCACAGCGGCCCCTGTCCTGCGATACTGTCACTCATGACTGGAGGAGGCCTCAGGCAGGGCTGGACAGGGAGGCTCCCAGAGCTTCTCTGCCCCCTGCCCATTGAGTCTGTAAGGCCCAGGGAAGGCGAATGGGAACAGGCAGCCACAGAGACAAGGTGCCTAGGTGGGCAGGCCCTCAGACAGCTCCTCTGGGCCTACGGCTGACCCCAGGAGCTCAGGGTTCGACGGCATCTCTCTACCTTTCTGCCAGCAAGGGTCCACTGTCAGAGTCTGCTGCAGCGTGGGTCACGGCTCCTCTTTCCTAGGCTGCGCTGACGTGCTCCCAACTCCTCCCCATGCTGGGATTTGGAATGCAGGTTTGCTCAGGGCTCAGGCCCCACGTTAAAGGCCCTGGGAGAGGCCGAGACTCGCCTCTGGAAGAGCTGCCCTTAGAGTCCAGCTTTCCCAATGCTAAGCTACAGGAAACACCTGGGTGCCCTGGACACAGCGGAGCATCTTGTCCACCTTCCAGCCAGGTGGCTCAAGAGGCTCTCGCTGCCAGGCCTGGCCTCCACCCCTGCCCAGGGCTGCTGGCTGAAAGGCACCTGGGACCTCCCCTCCAGTCCCACGAAGCCACGCAGAGAACAAGGGAAGGAAGCCACACCAACCACTCAATTACTTAAAACTGGAGTGGGTGTAGGGCCAAGCCTCCTGGGGAAAACACTGGTTCAGAAATGAGGCACAGAGTGAGGTTCAGCCCACTTCCAAAGATCCACGGGAAAGGAAAGGGGCACCTCTCCCTTCCCCCAAGGCACAAGGGTCTCCGGAGGAGGCAAGATACAGCACCCAAAAGCCCACTGCCCTGAACGAGAGCCAGGCCGGCAGATCTCTGGAGGCAGCACGTCCAGCCCGCACGTGACGTGCGGCACAGCCACATCAGGCACGTTGGCACATCGGTCAAGAGAGACCGCGTCGGTGACGGAGGCATACCACACGGCCCAGGCGCAGGAGGCTGCACCACCTGGGTTTATGTGACCACACTCTCTGTCCGCACCACAACAGAACTGCCTGACGACACCCTTCTCAGATGTAGCCCTGCGTTCAAGTGGTGCGTGCCTGCAGCCTCAGTGAGGTGAGGTCCAAATAGGGCAGGAGATCCACTACAGGACGTGGAGATGGGCCCCAGAGACCCTGCAGTCAGCCCCCCAGGACACAGGGGTCACCAACACATCAGCCCCACCTCTTAGCAAGCTTCCAGGCCAACCTCCAAAGAGCCACACGGCTTCCTGGACCTGCTGGGGGTTACTGCTTCTCCTTTATACTCTAGGTACCCCTGGGAAGTGGGGTAGAGAAGAGAACCCTTCACCGAGGCCGCCACTAGACCTGCCTCCACTTGGGGTGAGGAATGACCCACTGTAAGCCCACCCCAGCCCACAGTAGTAGGCCCCACCCAGACCCAGCTTCAAGGAGTCCCTCCCCAGTCTGGACCCTCCCAGGCTCCTGAACAGACTGCAGTCCTTTCCAGAAAATGCCTCAGACATAAAGAGTCCCCAGGTGGCGAAGCCAGGGGACGGTGGTCCTTCCAATCAGGGACCAAGAGGCCTCAGCCTCTTACCAACATTCCAGCCTTTGACCCTTCCCCAAGGACACAGTCTAGAAGCAGAATTGGCCGGTGGAGGCCAAAGGTGAGAGGGCACAGGCATCAATGAGCTCTTGGCCCACAGTCTTGGAGTTTCTTGTCTGGGGCAATTTGGGGGAAAAGGGGCACAAGAAGTCCTGGTCCCCCAGGAGCATGCTCACCCAAGAAGTCATTGGAAGAGAAGGCAGTGCCAGTGAAGGCAGTGGGGGAGCATAGATGTTGGTGAGGTTCAGTTCCTTGAACTTCTTCCCAATCAAGTTCAGCGCCTTATCTACATGATGCTGAGAGCCTACACAAGGGAGGGGGGAAGGAGGGAGAAGTCACAGTGGGTAAGACATAGTGAGTAAAACACAGTGGAACCATACCCCATTCCACAGGACTTCTCCTAGAGTTCAAGTGCATCTTCAAGGTGCTAAATTTTGCCTTAGGAAGAAAGGCATCTAAGAGGGCTTGAAACCCAGTGACCCTACTAAACACAGGGCAGCAGTGGCCACTGACCTTCTATGTGGCAGATCTGGATGTTCTGGGTATAAGGCAGGGTTGAGATGTAGATCTTGGCACCAGATGTCTGCTTCAGAAAACTCACGTACCGCCCCTGCTTGCCAATTAGCCGACCGACCAAGTGCTGAGGAAGAGAGAGAGCTGGTCAATGGGAAGCCAATTCCACGCACTCCCAAAGCCCTACCTTTGTTTTACACATATGATTAACTGTTAATATGTCAGCACTCCTTTCCCTGACATTGTTCTAAGCACATGCGTTTGCTCACAGTACCTAGGAGATGGATATCTTTTTAGCCCTGCTTTACAGATGAGGCAAACCAGCCCAGAGAGGCTAAGTAACTCGCCAAACGTCACCATGAAGTAGCTGCGTTACCCAGTCTAGCTCCAGGATGCAGTGGCTCCCTTTCATCCCCCGACAGCGTGGCCCAAATCCAGAAAGCTGCAAAGGTGGCCTTTTCCCCTCCCAAATCCAGCCTACAGGATGTTTCACCAGCACAAGGGTCAGTTTACGACACTTCCGCCTCCTCAGGTCTACTCAGGACCAGGGATACAGGGGCTTGATTTGGTAACAGAGGTCTAAGAAAGAGCCTTTGGGCTCCTGCCGCAAGTGACAGAGGCTGGGGCCTGCGGAGCCCAAAGCTCACAGCAGTGCCCAGCACACCAGAGTTCAAGGCGGACAGAAGCAGCCAAACTTAGCCATGATGTAAGACATGCTCTGAATCAATCCCAAATGACCCCACCCCCACAGGGCTACTAGATACTTGGTCCCTCGGTGCCCAGAGCTGCCCGGGTGTGCCCTCTGCAGCCGTGGAAGGAGAAGAGGGCAGGGTGGCTATCAGGGTCCCTGAGGGAGGAAACCATCAACGGAGCCAGCACCCGGACAGAGCAGCCCGCCTGACCCAGAGATCCAGCTGAGCCACGTCTCCACACCACAGGGAGCTAAACGCCCGGGGAGGACGCAGTCGGCCAATTATTTCTGAGCCCCAGAGAGAAACGTCAAGACCAAGGTAATAAGTTGTAAGTTAGAATAGCAAGAAGCTAGAAACCACTTAAGCACCCTGGAATTGGGGACTGGTGAAGTAAATTGACATTCGCACAATGAATAATGCAGTTAAAATTACATTTTCAAAGAATAGCACAGGAAAATTAAATTGCTAAATATTTAAAAGCATTAATTAAAGCAACAATCTGTTTTGTTTAAAAACCACAGGGTACGAGAAGGAAATAAAGTCTTTCCAGTCACTCTCCGGGGTAGGATTAGAGCTGATTTTTATTTTCTTCATACATTTCTATGCTTCTTGAGTTTTCTAAAGTATGGATTTATGCTGTGCTCAGTGATAAAACACTTGGCACTGGAGAGCTTGAACACAGCACAGAGAAGAGACTCCTGGCTGGCCCAGGCCCTCAGTCTGGTTCTGCTGGCGTCTCCGAACAGGTCTGCGTGTGGGGACACACAAGAAAAGCCCAGCGGAGGTGAGCAGGCCTGGGAGTTCGAAGAGGACAGGAACAGGATGCTCCCGAAGGTAGCTGGAGAAAGTCCATCCTGCAGGAAGCTCTCTGAAGCTTCGCAATGTGGAGGGTTCCCTTTCCCTTCAGCCTCTGGTCACCCAGGAAGCTTCTCCTGGTTGACTGCCCTGCTGGACCCCAGCCCTTAAACCCAATGACCCTGGTCCAGGGGAACTTCGAGTTTGCAGCCCTTACCTTTGGCACCTCAATCTCCCAGACGATGAGGTCCACCTTCTTAGGATTGGAGCCTGCCTGGGCATTCTGGAAACCGTCCGTCTTCCTGAGTCCGCAGCAGCCATCCACTGAATCCATGCTGTTCCCGTCCGAGCCTGCAGGGGAGGAAGCCGCATGCACAGACACCCAAAAGCCAGCTCAGTGCACTTAATAAGCACAACTCCCAAACTCACATTCCGGGGATGCCCGCCCCCACCCCCACCTCAAGCTTGGCAGGTGACTGCCTACTCAAATCTAGAAGGCACAGAACAACCCCCAAGAAAGGAGGGCTGGGGATGTAGATACACCTAATTTTAGCTTGTCCAATTTGCTTTAATTGGAAGCCATGCCCAGCCATGCCCAGCCATGGCTGCTAGAGCGGACAAGTGGTAAACTGGGGAGACACTGGCCCAGGAAGGGAGAGTGCATGGGCGGGGGAGAGGGCGGGCCAACAGGTCCACATGGTCCCAGGAGCCGAGTATTGGGTACAGGCCCCCAAAAGAGACCAACGAATCACAACCAGTCCACGCCCTTCTGACAGTGCCAGCCCCTCAGACCAAGAGTCCCTGGGTCCCAGGGTCCCCCGCCTGAGCTCACAGTACATGGCCTTTAGACAAGCAGGGCTAGGAGGAGTCTTCCTTCGCTGGTTTGTCTAAGGACCCAGTCTCACTCCTGATCAGGGCCCTGCCAAAAGTGGACACAGGAAGCAGGCCCTCCTCTCCCTCTGCTCAGCCCCGACCTGGGCACCTCTGAGTGCTCTTCTGGGCTTGCAGTGGGTCTTTCACCCCTGGTCCAAAGGCTGGGCTGAAGCTCACTCCCGGGAGGACGGAGCGGGCGGCAGGAGCCTGGCACTGACTTGGGCTGCTCCCCTCTTGATCAAGAATGTGCTGAGGGGACCGTCACAGAAAAACAGGGGCCAAGCTGGCTCCAGAGAAGTGGCTCTGGTTTAAATGTGGACGACTCAATTGCCAGAATACAACACTCCTGAGATCCCCCAATCAGGTTAACTTGCAGGTGGTTTCACCAAGTCTGGGGCATTATCCTGTGCCAAGCAGCCCATGTACCACTGTCTGGGTGCAGAGGGCTAAGGTTTAAGAGTTTCCCTCCCAGCTAAGTCACCTTCGCAGTGGCCTCCCTCCTTAACACCAGGGGCCCCTAGTCTCTGCCTGACAGAGCTAGACTGGATGGTACTTTCCACCCCGATGACACCCAGAGGTGGCTCAGACCATGCCAGGACGCCAGCAGGCTGCACTCAAAGGCCAGGTTCCGGCTTCCTCAGCTGGACGACTGCTGGCCCCCTCTAAACTTCAACTTCCTCACACACAGGGCAGGGCTACCAGCAGAATACGGGTGGGGCACAGCCCGGTGCTCAGCACAAGTGAGTGCTTGACCGGTGATGGGCCCTACCAAGCTTCTCTCTGCCATCCCCACACGTCCCCACCCAGGACCTTGCTGTCACAGCCTCTGCTTCTGCGAGGCTTCAGTTCAGAAACCTTCAACACATCTGAGAAGCTTCTATCAATCTAGAGTTGGCATGACAAGGCCAGGGGCTTGTTAATTAACCTGTGGGGCAAGAGGCAAAGGGAAACCCCTTTATTCTTAACAGATTCTTCCCTCATTTTCAGATGCCTTTTTAAAAGCCCCACATTAAGCCATGGCTGGTGTGGCTCAGTTGGTTGGAGTACTGTCCCGAGCACCAAAGGGCTGTGGGTTCGATTCCCAGTCAGGACATGTGCCAGAGGCAACTGATGGATGTTTCTCTCTCACATGGGTGTTTTTCTCCTGCCCCTCTCTCTCTCCCTTCCCTTTCCCTCTGAAATCAATAAGCATGCCCTCGTGGGTGAAGATAAATAAATAAATAAGCCCCATACTTTAACATCCCTCAAGTTAGGGTGCATCTTACAGTCCCTGGCCTTCTACCCTTCCAATCAGCAGCATTTTCCTTTTCCTTTTGAGGTGCATAAAAAACAATAGTGTCACAATCAACAGCTCCTTGGAGATGACAACACGTGACGTAGGGTACAGGTCAGGAGCTGCTGGAAGTGCTGAACTCCCAGGAAAGAGCCCCAGCCCCCCTGGAGCTGAAAGGGCACGGACAGGTTCTGGGACAGGCCAGTCTGAGACCCACACAGGGAATTCAGGGTCTCTCGGCACGCGACCAGCGAAAATGCCCCCCAGCAGCTGCAGACCTGTCTACGCTGGGGCCAGCCCTCGGAAAACCCAGTGGGCACTCCGCTCCCAAAGTGCCCCTCTCCTGGGGGCGGCCCTGCAGCTGCGCAGACAGAAGGAAAGCGGCGGGCTGAGGTGCTCCGCGGAGGAACGGTAACCGCGACACGCGGGGGAGCGCGAGCCTCCCACGAGTGTGCAACGCGGGGCCGCTCTCTGGGCACTTACCAGGACAGAGCTTCTGGAGAAGGAAAGCAGGTGAAGACATGGGAACAAGCACATGAGTAAAAGGAAATACACCATTAAACACGCTCACGCCATTCTTGGTACTCAGGGGAATTAACGCTAAGGAGGCCTCTCTCCATTGGGAAAAAAAATAACAGGCTAGTTTAAAAGAGGCAAACCCAACTTTGATCTGGTTCCTACAGATGGGCTGGCGGCGGGGCGGGTGTCATCAGCTGCCGAATGAAGTTCCGGCCCCCATGGCTTTGGGGTTCGGGGCAGGCTAACTGTTCAGTTACCCACCAGCTCTGCCCTGCGCCCTGACTCTCTGCTGGCCGGCTGGGACAGAGGGAAGAGCACTGTTACTGCAGAAGTAGCAGAGGGAGAGGCAGACCAGCAGCCTTCCCTACTGCACAAAGGAGAACACCACCCCCTCCCTGCCCCAGTCCCCTAAGTGCCTTGTCCCCAGGGCCACGCTTCTCTGTGGGGGCTGCAGACTGGCCTTGCGGGCCAGGCCCTGCCTTGTGCTTGCACACCTCGGCTGCTCCCTGGGGAGTGGAACAGACTCTGGGGGTGGAAGGGAGCACTCCAGAGGAACAGGCTTAGAGGACCCTCCTACCTCCCGAATGATCTGCTTCCGCATCCACGGTCCATCCGTCCTCGGTGCCCAAGTCTGACAACTCCCCCTTCAGCACCCCATTGCTGAAGGGCACAGTACTTTGTGGCAGCGGCGAGGTGGTGGCCTTGTCCCTGGGGCTTGAGTTGGCGGTCTCTATGCACGAGTCCTCGAGCCCTGAAGTGCTGACGGAATCTGCGCACTGCCCAGAGGAGGCCACTGAAGGGACACCCTGGCTGTTGTCAGACATGCAGGTGACACAGCCAGCATCTTCCACCGCGACACTCGTGTTGTCCAGCGACTCTCCAAGGGGGGTGGCTGGTGGTGGGCAGGAGACCAGGGCGATGTGGTGCACAGAGTTCTTTGGCTTCATGTCCTTGGTAGGGCTGGACAGAGGGCTGCTCAGGCAGCTCACATAGGTCTTTGGTGGCGGCAGGTCCTCTGCTGACAGGCCTGGTGAGGGGAGGGCAGCATCTGACGAGGCCAAGGCTGCCTCCTCTGCGGCAATGGCCGCCTCCGCTGAGGCCACCTCTCCTGTGGCTGGACCGGGCTCTGAGGCATCTTGCCCGCGGGCAGTCTTCTGGCAGGCCGGGGCACAGCTCTCCTGCTGCCCTTGGAGGTGACCAGCTGAGGCCTGATACGTGCAATCTTCGGTCTCGCCCGTGGTGGTGGCCAGCACTTCTTCAGTGGCCTTCAAGATCACTTTGGAGATAATCTGGAAGGCAGCTTGCTCAATCGTATCATTTTGATCCAGGGTTTCCTCTTTGCTCAGTTCTCCTTCACAGGCTCGGCCACCTCTGACCTGGGGTGCTGGCGTTTCGACATCCTTGGCCCTCTCCGCGTGAGCCGACTCAGTGAGGCCACTCAGCAGCTTCCCTGCTGCGTCCCCATCCGCCTGAGGCAGGCTGCTCTTCCCCTCCTCTCCTCTTCCTCCCAACGGGGCCAGGCTGGGTGCCTTGCTGCTCTGTGGTGCGGAGCCGTGCTCCGGGGACAGCACACCTTCTTCCAGCACACCTTCTCCCAACACTGCATCGCCGGTGCCTTCAGCCCCCGTCTCCCTCACCTGCTCCCCAGGGCCACGCTTCTCCGTGAGGGCTGCAGACTGATCTTGCGGGCCGTGCCTGCACCCCTCAGCTGCTTTGTGGGGGAACAGAGCAGACTCTGGGGGTGGAAGGGAGCACTCCAGAGGAACGGACCTGGCTTCGTCACCAGTAAGGGCCAGTTCCACCCTTGCACTGTCATCTCTGTGTGCTCCTGGTCGAAATCGCACGTCTGCGG
>PVKM010046914.1:0-11589 GCA_004027735.1 Carollia perspicillata
AATTTTAAAGGACAAATACTTGACGGATTCCATTGTATCTCACGGAGCTCATACACTGAAGGTGCATTCAGAGCCGGGAGGCAGCTCGTTGGTAACCATCACAGCAGGTAGCCGCTTTGGTCGGGTTCGGCCCTCCCACCCCAGCATGCCTCCTGTGGGGTGTGATTCCCCCATCAGAGGAGGCTTCACTGGGCCACGCTATTCAGCTGGTCCACGCGCTGGTCTGCAACAGGTGATGGTCTGTCCTGGGGTTCCGTTCCAACAGACTGCAGCTGGGCAGGGTCGGATCCACCGTGCAGCTTGGGGATGAGCCCGGAAGTTCATGATTGGCCTTGAGAGGTGGCTCTCCCAAGCCCCCCACCTCCGTGATCTCCCTGGTCCTTCCAGGTGCCTGGGGCTCCTTTTTCCAGTCCTCCAGCCTGAGACCTGGGGCTTCGGTTACCCTGCTTTGCTGTGCACTTTCTACAAATGTACCCTCATCCTAGCCAAGCGGTGAGAGGGCTGTGGGAGGAAAAAAGCAAAGAGAGTATTCTCCACCCTCTAAGGACGCACAGCTCCCCTAGTCAGAAAGGAAGGGTCCCCTCCCTCAAAGCTTTGGGTGACTGAGATCTTCCATTCCCACTTTCCCCCACCCCGACAAAGCCCCCCAGAATCCTAGTGGGGCTGAGGCAGGAGAGGATGGAGAAGAAGAAAAAAAAAGAAAGAAAGCAATAGGGATTTATCCCTCTTAGCATTTGTCATCCTGGAGCAAAGCTAGAGGTCTACATGTCCTGTTCCGGGTTCCAGGCTGCCACGGGTTCTGTGATGCTTTGAATTCTGGAGTCCTCCCTCATTCTCCTGCAACCGTCCCCTTTCAGAGTCTTCCTCCTGCTGCCCCACATATTCCATCCAGGTTTTACACCTGGAGTGCGTGGGAGAGACAGGGCGGGGTGCGCGTCTCCTCTTACCCAGAACCAGACGCCGTGGCATTTCATTTCCCTCTTACCACTTCCCTTGCGCCGCTGTCTTCAGCTCAGGAACACCTAAACTGCAAAGGTCTTAATAGGGCGTTGACATAAAAGCCAGCCAAGCATCAGCCTGAAAATAAGAGACTGAAGCCCATAGCCAGTAATGGAGAAAAAAAGTTTTAAAGAGAAAGAATTGCGCAGCCAAGTTTCTTGGAGGCAATCTCGGCACATCGTCCAAACCTACGCACAAAAGCCAACCACAAAGGCCAGCGCGGCGAACTGCGTGTGGCTCAGCGGTGTGGACGGCTCCGCCAGCCGAGAGGGATTAAAGCCGGAAGAACCACTCGCCGACGGTCTGTGCCGCTCTCGCTCAGCTGGCCGTGGCTCGGATCCCGTGGCTGAGTTTCTTTCATTTCCTTAGGCCAGTAAACCCCTAAGCAGTAACCAGATCTGTACATTAACTGCCCCCCCATTCTAAAAAATCACTGCTCGTTACTTTGGAGAAAGGTAATTCAGGTTCCCATCCTAGAGGAATAGTCTCTCCTCATCGTCTCCCAGTTCTATTTTTGGACGGTTGTAAATCATGATCAGTCTCGGTGTTTGGGTGGGAAAGAGTATCTCCTGTCTGTCTCCTGTGTTCGCCACCTTCCCCGTGTTCTGCAAAGCGGAGAAGGAGGTCCTATTCTTCCATTAAGGGGGTTTTGAATGTGCTGGGATTTAAATCAGGGTCTTGCCTGTCAGGTGCTCTGTTTGTAAATGTGTGTAATGAAAACTGGAGACTCGCCCTGGCTGGTGTGGCTCAGTGGATTGAGTGCAGGCCTACAAACCAAAGGGTTGCTGGTTCGATTCCCAATCAGGGCTCATGCCTGGGTTGCAGGCCAGGTCCCCAGTAGGGGGCGCATGAGAGGCAACCACACACTGATGTTTCCCTCTCTTTCTCCTTCCCTTCCTCTCTCTCTAAAAATAAATAAAATATTTTGAAAAAAGGAAACCGGAGACTCTAAGAACAGTAAGTGATGACCACGTTTTCTAGGAACCTACGTGTAATGTCCAGAGATCCTAGGAAGCTAGGAAACACCAGCTCCTAAAGGCCAGGCCCAGCCCAGCCCCCGAAGTCTTGAAGTCTTGTATAGGACGGGGCTGAGTCCAGGCCTCCCTAGACAACTAGACGCCTTCGACCTTCACCCCAGAGACAGCAGCCCCATGAGCCTAGAACAGTGGCTTTACGACAGCAGCCCATGAGTCACTCCAGGACAAGCAGGAGACCCCCGATCCAGAAACAAAGCCACAATGGGGACCGGAGAGGAAGGAGATGCCAGGGACAGATACAGGTGCCAGTCACTTAGCAGCTTAGGGGAGAGAAACGGGCACATTTACAAAGCTAATCTCTTCTCGGGTGGTCTGGGATGGGAGTAAAAGACAGAAAACTGTACTGAAAAACAATTTTTAAAAAATGTTTTTAAAAAAATAAATAAATAAATACAAAGCTAATCTCTTCTCTGTGGCCTAAACTCCAGTCGACACAACCTCTCAGGCAAACACGCGAATGTAATTTTCTAGGCACGAACTTCCTCCAGCACGACAGAAACACTACGAGCAGGACATACTCTCCCACAGCAGGACTGAAGGTAACCTGCAGGGTCCAGGCTGGAGAGCCGAGACACAGACAGAGCTACCGCTTTGTAGAGGACACACGGCAACCAAGTGGACTCCCCCGACCACCACGAGGATACACAGCTTTCGTCTCGACCCTCCCTGAATCTAACACCAAGATCCACGGCTCCAGGGAGGCACCGGAGTCCCGTTCCCTGCTGGAGACCCGGCTTTGCCTGGTTGTAGCAGAACCACAAGCACACGTCTTCCTAGATCTGGCCACACTGTCCACAGCCACTGAGCATGGGCAGAGAAGAAAACACCAGGACTGTGAGAGGAGAGGAAAGCAATGATGTCACTGTGCCAGAAGGGACCGTGGGGACCTCGGGGACTATGTGGTGAGGATCCTGCCTCTCCAGTGCTTCATGGTCCAAGCCCCGAGTGAGCATGTCAGCAATCAGAGACTCTGAAAGGTTAGATTCATAGGGAAAAGTAAATTCCACCTAGAAAAACCTTCTGCTTCACTGCAGGGGTCAGCAAACTTTCCAATAAAGGGCAAGGCAGTACACGTGTCAGGCCTGGCAGGCCAACAGGCAAAATGGAAGCTATTCTGTGGGTACTTACCTACCAGAACAGCACGCTCAGGGCCTGCCCCTCCCTGTTGGCCTGGGGTGGGCCTGCCGGAGCCGTGGACGCACTCCGTGCTTCTGCCTGGTTGTCACCTGCTGGAGACACTCTCAGGACAAGAGCGGCTGGCCCACCGAGAAAGGCCCAGCAGGGGCGAGCAGAGGGGCAGGGGAGAGGGGACCTGCAGCAGACAGTGTCACTCTGCCCCAGTGACACCCAGATGCCTGCATGTCCCCTCCTCCCGTCACCTCAAGCTGGGCAGCTGGCTGGAGGCTAGGTGACTCGCTAAGTCACCAACTGCCTGGTGTGGCCTGGCAGCTGCCAAGAGCAGAGTCTCCAACATGCAGTGGCAGCCAGTGTGGACCCTGGGCAGCAGCAAGATACAACTGGCCATGTAGACAGGCACCGAGAGTCAAGGAGGATTGGGCCAAAGGGGGACACCGGACTTAGTCTCCATGGCTCACGGTGCCAGCCTGCTCCAGCAGCACCCATGTGCCGCACAAAAGCACGTGCCAGGCCCGTGGGTGACAGCTTACTGACCCCAGCTTCGGTGAACAATAAAATATAAGATATTTTGTGTTGGTGGAAGTGATGGCTTTCAATTATACCCACTAGTTCCTTGACATTCTTCCCTTCATAAAGGTAGAGCTTAATTCCTCTCCACTTGAGCAAGGGCTGGACCTAGTGACTCACTTTTTCTTTTTCTTTTTCTTTTAATTCGAGAGAAAGAAAGAAACATTGATTTGTTGTTCCACTTATTCATGCACGTGTTGGTTGATTCTAGCATGTGCCCCGACCAGGGGTGGAACCCACAACCTTGGCGTGTCAGGACAACTCTCTAAGCAACCGAGCCGGCCAGGGCAGTGACTCGGTCCTAATGAACAGAACGTGGTAGACATGATGGTGTGTGACTTCTGAGACTAGGTCCTACAAGGCTTCTCGCTCTCTCTCCCGCCGCCTCACTGGGAGAAGTCAGCCACCATGTCCTAAGGATGCTCCAGCAGCCCTATGGAGAAGCAACTGAGGCCTCCCGCCGACAGCCATGTGAGTGGAAGCTGTCTCAAAAGCAGACCCTCCAGCCCCAGTGGAGACGACTTCAGACGACTGTAGCCCTGGCCAACACCGTGACGGCAACTTCACGAGAGACCCCGAGCCAGAACCACGCAGCTAAGCCACTCCAGGTTTCCGACCCTCAGAAACTGCGAGACGCTCCCCGTTGTTGTCTGAAGCTGTCAGGCGCTGGGGCGATTCCGTTTTACAGCAGCGCTAAATAACCAGGATGGAGGACAGGAGGATACGAGGCACCTCTAGACATCAGCCTCATGCTCTAGGGACATCTGGTGACTGTGTCTCCAGCTGCTTCCTTTGACGTATCCACTAGGGATGCCTCACGCATATCTCAGAGCAACGCGATTCCTTCTAAACTTACCCATTTAGAACAATCCATCCCCGGTTGCCTTAGGTCCCATCTCAGGAATGACGCCACGTTGACCTGGAATTCCACTCCTTTATGCTCCTTCCTGTGCCCTCGCTCTGCCCGCCCTGTATGCGGACATGCACGCGCACGCACACTGACACACGCCCCCTGCCTGATGCACACACACACTCTCTCATGCACACACCCAGTTCATCACCTGAGTCTTGGCGGGCATGCGATTCTCACCACCAATTTGTGTCACATCTGGCCTCAGTCGTGCAAAACTCACAGCGGGCCTCCTGACTTCCCACTCACCCATGTCCAATCCATTTGCCACACAACAGAGACAGTCATTTCCCAGGAACCAGATCGTGCTGCTTGCCACCTGGCTCAAGTCCTCCAAAGACCTCCCTTTGGAATGAGAGGGGGACCCCAGCTCCTCCCAGGGCCCAATAAGACCCTCCTACTGACCCCGACCGACCTCTATCCTCAGTGCTTGTCCCCCCAGCTTCTGCCCCCTCAGGGGCTCACGTGCTCCCTCGGCCTGGAGGCTGTTCCCCATTCCGTATGCAGCGTCCTCTCCTCAGCCCCGCCCTCTCCTCAGCCCCGCCCTCCCGTCCCTTCGCGGGAGGTAGACCCACCTGTTACTTCTCTCCGACTCTAGCTTATTTACTTCATAGCACACAATACAAGTCGAATTATTCGGTCCTTCGATTATACTTCATCTGCTCACAGACCGAGCTGAGAAGAACCACACTCTAGGACAGGGGCAGCCACCTGGGAGGCCCCTGGCTTGGGCTCAGAGCCCGGGACCCCTCAGTCGGTCCCCCCACCCCCCAACACTGAGCAGTCACCCAGGAGCACCGGCCGGAAGGCTACAGATGCCGGGCTCCTGCTTCCGAGCCTCCACACAGGAGCCCAGTGCTCTGAGCCAGTTCACGAGGTGTGTGTATTCCTGTCCTCCTATTCCTGGGAACCCTAAATACCGGACATTTAGCGGCACCCACTAAATGCAGAAAGGTAAATGTCCCTGCCTCCAAGTTCTCGATCTGGAGGGGAGCAGCATGCTGAACGGGGTTCATTTCTACGCAGCAGCGGGAGGGTTCAACGCCAGAGGCTGCCCGAGCCGCTGTGGGAGCCGGAGAAGGAGGCATGGCCTCAAATGTGGGTGTAAGGGTGGGGGGGCAGTCAGGGAACAGCCCTGTAGGCACCACAAGGAAAGGAAATAATTTCCCACGCTCCCTCCCCACCTCAGGTAAGCCGGGATCGCTTTCAGACCCGTCCCCGCCCCTGAGCCAGAAGGCACGCCTGGAAAAAATGTCCCCTGGCACCAGAACGCGTGTCTTCACTCAGAAGTCATATGCCAGGGTACCAGACGGGGGCGGAGGGAGCGGACTTTCTGGTCACCTTGTCCTCCCCTTTCTTGACAAATGATAAACTGGACTGGGAGGGAGGGGTGGAGAGAAAGCCAACATCTGAGCGAGTCTGTGGCAGAAGGATCTAGAGCGTGTGGGCAGAGGCCCACCCAAGTGCACGGTCCAGGTGCCAGGCCCTCCTGGTGCTCCCTCTTCGTGGTCTACAGAGGGTCACCAGCAAAGGGGAAACGGGGCCAGGGGGGAACGAAGCCAGTGTCAGAGGGTCGTCTGAACTAGCCATGGGGAGGGAGGCCTGGCTCCCCTCCTCCCCACCTGCCCCTCGGAGTCATCGAGCACCAGGGCCCCCCCGTCCTGTGGGCAGACTGGCCCAGACCGTCTGCAGCCTTCTTCCAGACGCATCTGCATTGCTGGACCCCAGGGAATGACGGCGATTGGTGGGTATTTCTGGTGACGCCAAGGTACAGTGGAGACCATATGGCAGACCAGGGGCTTTAGTGACGCGCAAATTCCATTCTGTCCTCACAGGAGGCTATGGTCTGGCCCCCAGAGGGAGTGTTGTGATAGAAACAGCAGGGTAAACAAAAGCTAACTACGGAAGTGAGGTCAGTACAGTCGCAATATTTCAACCAAACTCTGAATTAAATTACAAGTTATGTCACATGATAAATATCCCTGGGGACTCTCCTTATTTTTACAGTAATTTGTTAAGCTAGAAATGGGGGGCAGGGTGCAGAAGCTACCAATGGGATTCGAGTGGGCCTGCTGGAGCCAGAATCCCACCTCCCCCTCCCCCAGGCTGCTGCACGACCCTGAGAGGCACACCCGGCCTCTCTGCACCTCCGAGTACTCACCCAGACACGGGTGTGACAGCAGCTCTGAGCTCATAGCACTGGTGAGGGGGTGACATGTGACAATTGTGTCAAGTGCCTAAGACAGTAGCCAGCCCCTAGCAAAGCTCAAAAAGTCAGTTATTATTTTTTTTTTTTTAAGAAATCAAGACAGACATTTTCACCAATTGCATATAAGACAAAAAGCGAGAGGGACATGAGCATCGGGGGCATTCCCCCCCCCCAGGGGGGGCCTGGTTAGCAGAGGAGGTTTGGGAGGACGCCCAGCCCCGAGCTATGGGAGAGGCGTGGGTCCAGCAGGAGAGCCGCCAGCGCCGCCCAGCTGTTTGCAAAGGCGGGCAGTTCTCCTGCGGGCGCTGAGCACTGTTTCGCCCTCACCCCGCAGCCAGGGCCGAAGACAGTCTCCGGGAGGAAAGACTTCCCGGGCAGACGTCAGTCATCCCTTTCAGGGCACCGAAGAAGTCACAAACAAAGTTGATTTATCTTCCCTGGACTGCACTTGGGACCGCAAAGTTCTGAGCTTGGCCTTGGGCACCAGGGCAGTGTGCTGGGAGTACTCACTACCCAAGGAGCAGGAGTGTGGTGACCCCGCGACTGCAGCAGCCGGGTCTCCCGCTCCTCGCCCCATTCGATTCCAGTCCTTGCCCTCGAACGAGGATTACTGTGTAATCCTCCACCCTGTGTGGCCCGTTGGGGATGTTCACCCCTGTCCTGCCGTGGAAAAAAACATAAACAAGGAGCGCACCGCCCCATCCTCCGGGCAGGTGCCACACGACGCCACCCTCCCCGTCCCCGCCATCGCCCCGGGTTTCGGGAGCAGCCGCTGGCTCACGCCCCCGCGCCCCCCGACCACGACCGCCACCTACCCGTGACCGCGCCGCAGCCCGAGCCCCTGCCGCTGCGCCACACTGGAGCCGGAAGCGCTCCAAGCGCCCGAGCCTCCGCCAGTGCGCTAACAGGCTATATTTGTAAGCTGCAAACCTGATCTGCAGGACATGTGCTGATAAACTGTCTATCTATTCTATGTGACTCAGCCGGCGGGAGACAAAACAGCCTTTGGAGGGGAGGGCTTGGCACCGCGCAAACGGCCCGCCGGCCAGTGTGCGCCCGTAACCCGGGATTACCTGCACCTCCCGGCAGGTGGCGGGGCCTTTTGACATTGGAAATGCTGAAGTGCGTCGCCTAAACCGGGCCAGAAAAGGGAAAGGGGCTGAGCCTTGGCACTCTAAGCTAGGAGCCGCACGAAAAGC
This sequence comes from Carollia perspicillata, assembly GCA_004027735.1. Taxonomy (NCBI): domain Eukaryota; kingdom Metazoa; phylum Chordata; class Mammalia; order Chiroptera; family Phyllostomidae; genus Carollia; species Carollia perspicillata. The sequence continues at coordinate 8,059 of PVKM010046914.1, forward strand.
AGGGTGAGGAAGCCAAGTGTCGCAGGGAATGTTAAATGGTTTTTCAATGTTTGAAGCAACAGATGTGAAGTCTTGATTTTATTCTTATGGGTTTTTTTTCCTTTTTAATTTCCTAAAACATGTGTGAGTTTCGGTTCTCTTTAGAGATGTGACTCCCTGGGAGAATATGATTTGTTGATGTCCAACATTGTGACAGTCTGACGGTTAATCCCTAGGAATTGAACACCCTGCACCCAGTCCACGCAAACTGCCCCCCCTCATGGCGGCTCCCCTCCTACACGTTAGCCCTGAACAGAAAACCACCTCTGTCTCATACATGCACTGCAGTTCTCACTACAGGATGGCTCGGTTTTGAAAGGACTAATTTCTACGCAGAACATTTTCTATTTGTCGACATTTACAGTTGGTGGCATTTATAATTGCTGACACTTACAATTAAATTATCATTTTACATTGTATACTGAATTGATGGGCCACAAAAAAAAACTCTATTAAATCAGATCTCTAAAATGTTGGATGTGTGTTTTACTAGTTAGGATAGAATGTTTATAATTTTTCCCCTTTGATAAATAATGTAAGTTACCTATTTAGTAATTAGTGTTTGGTGTGGGTTTTGTTTTGGTTTGGGTTTTTTGTGGTATTATGAACCGAAGACTATAAATGGGAAAAGTGGTGTCAGTTCAGGTACTATTTAAATACTCTTTCAATTCTTTTTAAATATTTTATTAATTTATTTAATAAATAAATTTTAGAGGGAGAGCAACATCGATGTGTGGTTGCCTCTCACGCGGCCCCTACCAGGGACCTGGCCCGCAAGCCAGGCACATGGCCTGGACTGGGAATTGAACCAGCGACCCTGTGATTCACAGGCCAACACTCAGTCCACTGAGCCACACCAGCCAGGGCCTATTTCAACTTATGAGAACTAAATATTCAAAAGCGTACTCATATTTAAGCAGAAAAAAATATTTTTCCCCATAAAAGCATCAAAACACAATGTGATGCTTCTCTCTCGTTTGGGAGAAGGGCGCCACTATACAGCCCGGGCTCCTGCGACTGTAACATGTACCCGAATGGGACTGAGAAATTCAGCAAAGAAAAATGCTTTCAGTACGTTTGAGTTTCAGATAAACAACAAGTCATTCTTACACGAGTATGTCTCAAATAGTGCGTGTCATACTTGTACACACAAAAATACTTGTCGTTTATCTGAAATTTAAGTATAACCAGGTGCCCTATATTTTATCCAGAAACCCTCCGCCCAGACCACCAGGGAGCAATGCTCAATGAGTACGGGGTTTTATCGGGGCAATTTAAATGTTTCGGGACTGGGTAGAGAGGGGTAGCTACCCAACACCGTGGATGTAGTGAATGTCCCTGAATTGGCCACTTTACGATGGCGGATTTATGCTGTGTGACTTTCATTTCACTTAATACACAAGCAGATAATAAGTAGAACATATAACATAGGATATTATATATAACAAATATAATATCTACTCATAATATGACTCTTTATGTTGATGATCCAAAGGCATCTACAGATAAACTAGAAGACTTGATAAGTTTTATGGGCTGAACTGAATCACGTCAGAATTTATACGTTGAAGTCTTCACCTCCAGTACCTCAGAAATAACTGTTGGAGGTAGGATCTTTAAAGAGGTAATTCAGATAAAATGAGATCATATGGCTGGACCCTGATCCAATATGACTAGTGTGCTTATAAGAAGAAGAGCTTAGGCCCTGGATGGTGTGGCTCAGTGGATTGAGTGGCGGCCTGTGAACCAAGGGGTCGCCAGTTCAATTCCCAGTCAGGGCACAGGCCTGGGTTGCAGGCCAGGTCCCCAGTGGGGGCCACGTGACAGGCAACCACATATTGATGTTTCTCTCCATCTCTTTCTTCCTCCCTTCCCCTCTCTCTAAAAGTAAATAAATAAAATCTTTAAGAAAAAGAAGAAGAGCTTAGGACATAGGACAAAGATGTACACACGGAGGAGAGACTGTGGGAGAAGAGCAGGAAGGCGGCCATCTGCAAGCCAAGGAGAGAGGCCTCAGAAGAAACCAAACCAGCAGACAGCTTCATCTTGAACTTCCAGCCTTCGGAACTCAGAGAAAAGAAATGTCTGCTGTTTAAGCCCCTCAGTGTGTGGCATTTGTTACGGTAGTCTGAGCGGACTGATAGAATAAGTGAGCTTCATCAGGTCGACTGGATATTTATATCTGCACCCACGAAAATGGAAGCAAAAGACACCATTTCCTCTAACACTAAAAAAACAAATGTTTAGCCCTGGCTGGTGTAGCTCAGTGGACTGAGCACGGGCCTGTGAAGCAAGGGGTCGCCAGTTCGATTCCCAGTCAGGGCACAGGCCTGGGTTGCAGGCCAGGTCCCCAGTAGGGGGCACATGAGAGGCAACCACACTGATGTTTCTCTCCCACTCTTTCTCCTTCCCTTCCCCTCTCTCTAAAAGTAAATAAATAAAATTAAAAAAACAAGTGTTTAGATATAATCTAACAAAAAGGTACAAACCTCTATATAGAAAACTATATAAATTACTGAAAGAAATTAAACAATACCTGAAGAAATCTTCATGGACTGGAAGGCTCAACATGATACAAATGTTAACTCCAGCTCCCCTCTGAAGAGTCAGTGCAGTTCGAAACTTATTTAAAAATTAGATGGAAATGTAAAAGACCAAGTATAGTCAGGATAACCTTGGCTATGAAGCCCAGAGGGAGAGTACCTGCTATGCCAAATACCCAGGACCATGCCCAAGTCACAGTAACAAAGACAGAATGGCATTGCACAAGTACACCAACCACACAGAACAGGGCGTAAGAAAACCAGCTCACAAACACACAGCAGCGGATTCCGGATGAAAATGATGTGGTAGAGCAGTGACAGGAGAAAGATTTCTCCAACGAACAGTGCTGAATGAACAGGGCATGGAGTCAACGACATCGTAATGACTACGGAGGGTGACAGATGGGTAGGGGACTTACCGTGATAACTTTGTTACGTCTATAAATGTTGAATTGCTATGTTGTGCACCCAAAGCTAATATTGCCCATCAACTGTAGTTAAAAATAAATTAAAGTGAATAAGCAGTGCTGAATCTGTGTATGGAGTCAATGCAATGGAATACTATACAGCAGTGAACATGAGCAAACTTCTGCAAACGTCATGGACGACCCTCACCAACACACAGTTGAGCAAAAAGCAGGAGAAGTACATGCACAGTTATACAAAGTTTCCAAACCATGGGAAACCCAACCTATGGGATTAGAAATCAGAAAAGTAGCCAGCTTTGGGAAAGGGAGAGGGGGTGGTGATTGTAAAGAGGCATGAGGCGCTTTTCTAGACTTCTAGTATGAATCTTCTTGCCCTGAGTAGGGGTTCCATGGTACTCACTTGGGGATCATTTACTAACTTGTAACCCTTATTATCTGTACACTTTCATGAATGTTTAATATACTTCAATTAAAAAGTTTGTTAAGTATGTGTACTCATTTGATAGTGCTGTGTAACGAAT
>PVKM010046915.1:0-11591 GCA_004027735.1 Carollia perspicillata
TGCTCTCTCATAAATAAAATCTTAGAAAAGAAATAACATGATAAATAAAAGGGAATATCCTCTTCCATTTTCTCTCCTTTTCAAAGTTATTGTGGTTCACTCTTTGATTCTCGTTTCTGACAAGAGCAGAACAGGGGCCCCTGGCGTCATGAGTTTTCCATAGGCCAAGTCAGCATCTCGGGAATCTTGCATGGAAGTGGGTTACGAGGCCCATAAAACAAACCGGGGTGGGTCTTTAGTGTCTCTCCAAAGGGTCCCCCAGTACCATTATTGCTTAAAAATCCTGCACACAGCTCTGGGGGCACAGAACAGGGCGGGCAGACACAAGTGGGTCCGCCTGCCTCGATTTTAGTCCGTTTCGAGGTCTGCTGGTCTTGAACAAGGGGGAGAAACCGCTACCTACAGAAATCTCTCCTCCCTCCTTAAAACATTTTTATGTGAGTAATGAGAGGATCCAGAGTGGGGCAGGGGAGGGAATTCAAAGCATCCAGTGACCAACGTCATAGAGACTGTGGTCCCTACCCCAGGGTTCTGTCAGCTGCCCCTTACATGGAAAGAAACTAGGGCGGCCCCAGCATCCAGCCCCTCTCCCTCTCCCGGCCTGTGGGTTCTGTTCATCGCTAAAAATGCCATTTGGGGACTCTCCCCCTTCTGCTTTTGTTGCCTGAACACTAGACGAGTGAAGAAGACGACGAGTTGGAGGAAGAAGAGGAGGACCAGGAAGAAGATAGGAAATCCACACGAGAAGAGGAGAGTGAAGTGCCCAAGTCCCCGGAGCCACAGCCGGGCCCTGTCCTGGCTCCTGCAGAGGGGCCGCCCCTGCAGGCCCTCAGCCAGCCCTCAGGCTCCTTCATCTGCGAAATGCCCAACTGTGGGGCTGTAAGTGTCTCCGCGTCCTCCCGGGAGCTGGGGCTGGGCGGGCCGGGCCGGTGGCTGTGCCTGGCTTTAAGATGCGGTGCACTTTAGGGAGCGTGCGCTTTATGCGGTGGCAGTGGGGCAGAGGGATTCTGAGCTGCAGTGGTTTTCTGTCTTACATCCGTTTATTTACTCATTCCGCCAACAGATATTTACGGAGCATGTGTTTTCTGTCACATGCTCAGGGGACACGAAGTAGGTCCCCGCCCTCAGGAAGCATGAAGTCAGAGCTCCTCAGTGCCAGCGCCCAGGGCTCGGCGGCGAGCCCCGGCCTCCAGAGCTGGCTTTCTCCCTTTCCTGGTGCCTCCTCCCCCTCCGGGCCGTTTCTCACCAGGTTGTGCCTGATGCGAAACAGATATGCTAAGCAAGTGAATCGTGTAAATCTGAAAGGGGGTCTGCGTAATTCCTTAACCTCGATGCACCGTTCAGCTAAAACAAAACCAGTTCACCGTTCGATCATTCTTGGCACTGAAGGAAGGCCTTACAGCGTCTGTGCTGGGCTGGTCTGAGGCTCCCTGTGGACCTCGAAGGCTAGTTCTTAAAAATTGTTCACTCTGGACTCTCAGCCCCTCACTCAGGTCCCACGCTGGCCTGAGTTATTGAGCTTTTCCCAAATCAGCGTCTTAAAGCCAGGCACACCGTACGGGCAAGTCCTAGAGAGGTGTTACTGGAAAATAAAGAATGTTGCTTCTTTCACAGGAAGCCCTGTTTTCTGCAAGTTAGCGCTTCCCTTTGCTTGCCCGCTGTGTGGACAGCACTGTTTTCCAGAGCACACTGACTGCTGCTTACTGAGTCTGTCGCTTAGGTGAAGACAGCAGTAGTCTTAAAACGTTAGATCCTAAAGCAGAAATCCACTTGGTTTACATTTAAGAAAAAATGAAAAGGTAAAAGAAAATGGGCGTGTGCACACGCATTTTACATGAGCCCCGAGAAGCACGTGAGAAGTCGCTATTTGGTCATTATGTTTGATGTGGGATCGCCTGGACGCGTCAGGCAGCCACGGTTGTTTTGCGCAGAGCGCTTCTGTTCAGGTGTGATTAAGGTGTGACGTCAGGTGACAGTATTTCTGTGTAAATTGTTTAAGAAATCGGATGCCCCCTCAAGTCATAGTTTTGATGCACAGTAAATTCTTTACCAAGCGGGACGTCACCTTTTATGTTTCCCAGTCGGAAGGGCTCAGCAAGATGCACGCCTTTAAGTGGCTTTGAAATATCACAGAGGAAAGCGTGTCAGTGATCCTCCCTGCCGAGCCGTGCAGGTTCAGGTGGCTACATCAGCCATAGCCCTCTTGTCCCTGTGAGATCACAAACGGGGCTCATGCGTGTAACACACAACAGCCACCCACCGCGGGGCAGCCTGGGGGTGCTCCCATTAGCTGACGCTGAGCTCTTGGAACTCAGGGGAGTGGATTCTATCCCTTTACAGCAGTGGTTCTCAACTGACAGTGACGTGACTCCCCCCGAACATTGACAGTGCCCGTAAACATCTGTGTCACAACCGAGAAGGCGCCCCAGTGGGCAGAGGCTAGGGATGCTGCTGAGCACCCTACGCAGCACAGCCCCCCACAGCGGCTGTGACACCCGGCCGCCACGTCAGTGGTGTTGAGGTGGGGAAACCCTGCTTTAGGGCAGGCTTCAAAGAATGTTCCAGGTCCTTCCCCCTCTCGTCACCCTGTAGTAAAATTTGGGGGTGTAAAGCCCTTGCTTCGATAATGGACCGCTGATTGCGGTGTGGCCGAAACACGCAGAGGACGTCAGAGCAGCCAGGCCCACGTCCTTCAGGTCACAGTTCGGTTCGTAGGGCTCCGGGCTCCCTGCAGGGAGCTGAGCCAACAGCTCGATTCTGGGGTCGGTCTCTGTTTCTGCCAGAGCACCCCTGCTTTTAACTTTGAACTTTTGAGGAAGACCCGATTTGTCTTGGTCATCTTTAACTAAAGGAAGAAAGGAAAGAGGAAAGGAAAAAGCTTGAAAGCTGGAGCAACCCCCGAGTTTTATGGACAGGAAAAACATAAGGTGGACGGAGGGGGAACGGCCCCACGGTCGCGCCGGCGGGCACGGGGGCAGCCCCCAGGCTCCCACGTCCAGAAGGCAGCTTGGCACGTCACCCGGCCTCGTCGCCGCTCGTCCTCGGGCTCTGGCGGCGGGTTTTAGCGGCACGGCATCTGCGGCTGTGCCGTGGGCCCAGAGGTTGCTTGTGCGAATCCCTTGTGCCCTGTCGTTAGACACTGTTTGAAGTATCGAATGTTTCACCACTGAGTAACTAATAACCCTAATTTCCTTTTCAGGACTGTAGATGTCATGTCACTCCCTTTCTTCCCCAGGTGTTCAGCTCCCGACAGGCCCTGAACGGCCACGCCCGCATCCACGGTGGCACCAATCAGGTGACCAAAGCTCGGGGCGCTGTACCCTCTGGGAAGCAGAAGCCTGGCAGTGCCCAGAGCGGGTACTGCTCGGTGAAGAGCTCGCCCTCTCATAGCACCACCAGCGGCGAGACAGACCCCACCACCGTCTTCCCCTGCAAGGAGTGTGGCAAGTAGGTGGAATGGACCAGGGGCGGAATCTAAGTTTGCGACAGATAATCCCTCTGGGGGGGGCAGGCCAAGGTGGGCTGAGGTTCCTCCAGCTAGGAAAAGAACCCAGACTCTCTAAATTCTCCCTGATACCATCCACGGGGTCTGCGTGGTACCTCGGGGTGAGTGGACTTTGTCCCTGACTCAGAACGTGGTCATTCTGAGGTCTTAAAGTTTAACGAGGATGGACATCGTCAGAGAGCAAACCTCTAGAGACAAAACTTAATTCTTTTCCCCAAATGGTGGATGGGGCTCCGTTCCCACTTCTGCCCGTCCCACGCAGACCACAGTCACTAGTGCTGCTCTCTTGGCATTCCTGTTAAGTTTGAGGGTGGCTCTGAGACACCCTGTGCCCCGGGCAGACATCACTAATCGATGACTGCTCTTCTGCTACCACATTAAGACAAGACTTCAAACCCTTTCCACTGTGATGCTTCGGGCTGGCCCAACCCATTGATCAGAGGTGACTCATGAAATAAAACCTGTTTGGTATTCCTGCCCTTTTAAGTGTAATTTAAAATAACAACTAAGAAGAGAAAACTGACAGTAGGTGGTAATAATAACAGCTAACACTTACTGAGCACTTATTTTGTTACATACTTTTTGTGCATGAGCTCGTTTAATCCTCACCCAGAAACAGATCCCGTTTTTAAACTTGTTTTACAAATAAGGATTGGGAGTGAGGTAGAATGACTTGCCCCAGGCCAGCACCACCGTACGAGCAGAGTGGAGGTTCGAACGCAGCTGTGTTCTGTGCGGAGCCCGGGTTCCTGAGCACGGCTCCACCCTGTTGGATTGCACTGTCTGTGTGTTTACGTTAATGGAAAATGTCATTGACGGTCAGGTGCACACGGTCCCTTCCACAACATCCAGAGAGAACTCCAGCTTCCTTCTCAGTGCGTCTGCCTGACTTGGGGGAGATTACATTGTCCTGAGTGACATCCGTAGCACCCCTGTTCTCCAGCACCCCAAATGTGAAGAGCGATACTACCCGGGGAGGCGCTGGCCGAGCAGCTGCTGACATCCTGCCGGGAAAACATGCCTAGATGGATGAATGAGGCCAGCAGGGATCTTTACTTACAATATACATTCCCGTGGAGTATTTCAGGCAGCTTAATAGTAGCTGCCACTGGCCAGATACTCACTATTTGCCTGGCACTTCTTTCAAGGATTTTTACCTGATTGAGTAACTTAATCTTTACAATAGCCCTATAAAGTAGGTACTTCGAGTAGCTTCTTTTTTACAAGCAGAGACATTGAGGCACAGAAAGGTTAAGCTGCTTGTCACGTGCATGGCTGAGTGGGGATTGGCACCATGCTGGTTGGCTGGGCCCAGGCTCCTAGCCTCCGATGAAACCGACTCATTCAGGGCCCCTGCCAAAGTGAGTTGGAGCTGGCGGCTCTCTTCCCTCTGCAGCACAGAGCTGGGGGCGGGGAGAGGTGGCGTAGGTGTCAGTCCCCTCCGAGACGGTGCCGTGATGTCCACTAGATCCAGGACGTGGTACCATCTTCACGTTGCCATAGAAGAAATGACCCCTGTGTTGATCATTAGATTTATTAACTTAAAATCCGCAGGCTGACTCCTGTTACCTCTTACCCTCTTGCTGTGGGGCAAGGGCCAGTGGGGGGTCCTGGTGAGAGGGGCTTGCTCCTTCCACTCGGCTGCTCCAACAGGCCACGGCTCCTTATTCTGCAGGTGGAGACAAAGGGCATTTTAACGAAAACCAGTATTTTTGAGTTTTCTGGCTCTTTCGGTGACATCCATTAAGTGTCTTGTTGTTTTTATGTTACTGGAGACCTTTTTCTACCCTCACTCCAGCTGAGAGTTTATGGAAAACAGGACTGTTTTCTGTGGTTTTACGGCCAGGAACAGCATTAGGCCAGAGTTTGCAGAGTGCCTGCGTTAGCTGCCGAGGTTCGGTTTGCAGGGTGTCCGATTGTGATTCAGCGGCTCTGACTCTGGTCCTCAGAACAGATTTTGATTGTTTGGTTTTTGTTTTTGATTTTCCTTTCTGAGCTCAGGAATGAGTATCAAATATTCACACCACTCCCTCTCTGGAAGCAGGCAGTCTCGCATCTAGGCAAACTTTTTCTGAAAAAGGTTCAGATAGAATGTTTTACCACGCAGGCCAGACCTGGCTGTATTGTAGTAAAACTTTATTCACGACAGCAGGCTGTGGGCTGGATTTGGCCCACTGACCACAGTTTGCAGACCTCTGACCCCAGGTTCCTCAACCTCTGCACTGACCCTGGGGTCTGACGATTCCCTGTTTGGGGGAGAGAGGCTGCCCTCCGCATTGTAGGCTGTTTAGCAGCATCCCTGGGCTCCCCACTAGGTGCCAGAAATACCACCCCCCATAGTTGAGATGGTCAGAAATGTCACCAGACATGACCAGATGTTCCCTGGGGAGCAAAATCACCCCCAGCTGAGAACCACTATTTCATTCTAAAGCAAACCATAGAAAATGATGGTAATAGGGCGGCCAACAAAAAGGTGTCTCAAGTGGAAAGGAATGGTGGACGAAGCTCAGAGGTTAGGGGTGCTGAAGACAGAAGAGGAGCCATTGGGTTTGGCCACACAGAGTACCAGTGACCTTGAGAGGCGCACTTGGGCTGAAGCCGAGGGGACAGCAGTCCTGTCGGAGAGGTGGAGGAAAAAGGCACTGACCCAAGTGTGCGCAGACTCTAAAGAACGCTGACCGTGGGAGAACAGGGACAGAGGCCGGGCGGGGGGCTGTCAGAGCTCAGGGGTTCTCGGGTTGGTCAGACAGGCTTGGTTAGTGAGAGAGAGAGAGGCACGTGCTCCAGACCACAGATGGCGGGAGGCCTGTGAGGACATTCCTGCGTTGCCATAGGAAGGAAGCCTGGCACACAATAAGTGTCTTTCTGTCCCCATGACCTTTGCTTGTAATGCTCGGAGAAGACAGAGGATGGTGGCAGGTCACCGGGAGAGGCGGTCCTAGGAACCGAGGAGCCAAGGACCCTGTCAGAGCCGCCCTGACGATGTGTCCGACCACCCGTCCCCTCTTCTCAGACCTCCGTCTCTATATCACGTGCCTCTTTTTCTTCATTTTTAGAGTCTTCTTCAAGATCAAAAGCCGGAACGCACACATGAAAACTCACAGGCAGCAGGAGGAGCAGCAGCGGCAGAAGGCGCAGAAGGCGGCCTTTGCGGCAGAAATGGCAGCCACGATCAAGAGGACTACGGGGCCGGGGGGCGCCCCGGGGCTGCTGCCCCTGGACCAGCTGAGTCTAATCAAGCCCATCAAGGACGTGGACATCCTCGATGACGACGTCGTCCAGCAGTTGGGCGGCGTCATGGAAGAGGCCGAGGTCGTGGACGCCGACCTCCTCCTGGACGATCAAGATTCGGTTTTGCTTCAGGGCGACACGGAACTGTGAAGGCCTGTGTGTCACTCGGAGACAGCGAGAACTCGCGCCTGCGTCCTCACTGATGCGGAGACCGGGACTGCCTGCTCGTTTTGTAACCATTTTAAACTACCTGTTTAAAAAGTGGTTGTTTTATTCAGGTTTAGAAGAAAAAAAAATCCAGTTTCTTTTCCTTTTATTTAAGAGAAGTTTGTTTTTCTGTGGGAGGTTAGGGGGAATAAATAATTGGCACAACTCTATTTCAGAGATGTCTCATCTGGGCTGCGTTCCCGCGAGCTCCTTCCTGGCGGGGGTGAGCCTGACGCTCGTGCTCGCCACCCTCAGCCGTCCGCCGTCCTGACTGCCTTCTGCCCCAGAGCTTGCAGCAGTGCGCGCACGTGTGTGGCTGTGTGGAGCTGGCCGCCCCCTTCTCGCGAGGGCTTCGGGCCCTCCTCTCCCACCGAGAGTTATTTGTTGTTCTGTTCTGACCTCATTCTGTGCAGTGACCCTGGCGAGTCCGCCAGGAGGCCGTGCTAGCAGGTCGTTCTCCAGAGAGCCAAGTAAGCCCTCATGTGCCACGCTGTCCTCTGCACACATGTCATTTGAAGAGTTGGCCAGATGGGAGAAGGCGCTTTCTCCCTGCTTTGCCTGTCACTTGGCCTGTCCTAGGAGCTGAGTGCTGTATAATTTCAGGCTCGCACTCCCTGGCAGTGATTCGAGAAGACCCACTTCGTAGGGCGAGAGCAGCGTCCTCTCCCCTGCTCCCCGGGGCAGGTTGGCTCGCCACGGGTTGGCAGAGCTGTGTCTCGGTGAGAGCCCCCCGCAAGCCCATCTGGAGGAAAACAGCCCCGACTATTAAGGTGCCAGGGTTGTGTTTAGGGAGGGTGGTTGAGAGGCACATATCGAAGTCCCTGGAATGCCAAGGAATGTTCTTTGCCCAAAAACTAGGCCAGAAGAGCCCGCTCTGCTCTGCAGCAGCGGCCGTGGTCGGCGGGGCTCCGAAGCGACTGTGCCATTTGGAAGTACTGTGAAACTTCGCTCACCTGGGATTTTGCTGTAATTCTGGACTGAAGTTTACCTTGTTAACTATGAAGAGAAGGGGTTTCTGAGAAATTTGATAGCAAACACGGGAAATAGCATTAAAGGCCAACAAAAAATGGTTTCATATACCACTTTAGCTACAATGTTTGCATTCAAACAATGAATGTATTCATTCAAGTCATTTACCAAAGCACTTCTAGAATCCTCCAAGCTGCATAACTCTGCCACTTCCTGTCCCTGTCATTAGGGTTGCTGTTTGTACTTGAAGGTAATAACCTGTAATTCCTCAAAAACGTCATTCGGCTCAGGCTTTCGAGCTGAGTCAGACTGACCCGTTCCACTGTTAGGGCAAATGAGTGCGCACCTTCAGCCTGGGGCGAGGCCTCAGCACAGGGAGGACCACTCCGGTGGAGAGGACCCCCGCCTGTTTAATGCGCGACTTCCGGAGACCAGGCCTGGCCCACGCCGGGTAGGCTGGCTCCCCAGCTCCCGTAGGTGTGGCAACCGCGCCAGACCACTTTGCTGGCACGGAACAGCTTGCCATGAGAGAAGACGTCAGCGGGAACGTGAGGCCAGGGCCCGGCGTCCTTTCCAGTCTGACTGCAGAAGCGTCCAGCATGCCCACGGGGCCGCGGCGGCCCCGCGCGGGCAGCCTCGTCTCAATCTCAGGAAAGCTGAGGGCAGAAGATAAATACAAAGGTTCTCTTCATTTTAATCATTCTATTTTCAGAAAAGAGGTCTTGGAGGTTTCCTTCATCTTTTCTTTAGGGGAGAGAAAAGGTTTTACTTGCTGCCATTTCAGCCAGGTTCTTCTCGCATACGTTTTGAGCTCAGACCTGCCCTGGGCTCTGTGCATCAGCTTCGTGGCAGAACTTCCAGAACCTTCCCAGCTGTGATACTGGCTGACGGCGTCTGTCCCAGTGACCACTTCCCTCTGCTTGCGAATGTCTGAGGGTGATTCTGGAAAGGTTCTGCTATCGGGTGTATGAAAGCTTATTTATCAAAGGAGCCAACGCCCATAACAATGTTTATAAAGCACATGTATTCATTCTGTTTGGAGCCTTGCCCAGCTGTTCCAGTTTTAAACATTAAAAATAAACTTGAGTTGCCAAGGCAAAAAGATAATGCACAATTTAATTTCGATTTTCCATGCAGTATAGTGCAAGCATTTTTGACTTGAAATAACCAAAGAACTCCTCCTTACTGAGACAGTTCAAATTCCTGAATTAGTATTTTTTTGACAATACCGACTTACAGAATTGACTCCACAGTGACGCATTGTACGTACTTTTTGTCTGAAATTATTCTGCCTGCATGGGTGTTGTTCTCGCTTTCCCCACCCTGAAGAACTTCACTTCCTGAAGATCGCTCAGTGTCTTCACCACGGCTACTGTTTACTATCCCACGGTTTTCCATTAGTGAATTTAGATCTCTTTGAGAAAGCGTGTATATAAAAAGTTAACAGATATATTTTATGGAAAAACCCATCTTATTTTCAAATATATTTAACTGCTGTTATATTTTATTAGAGGAAGGCTGTAAATATTTTCTAGGAGTTCTATTGTAAAGAAAAGTATTTTTGAAAAAAATTAATGTAATAAAAACGAAAACATTTTTAAATAGCGGTTGTGGTTGCTTCCTGTTCTGGCTTTGTTCTGTTCTGTTCTCCGCAGATGGCTTGCATGCCTTCCCATTTCAGGATGCAACGTACCCAGGTTTGCACTATAAGTTGACATCATACTATCTAGTGTGCTTCACTGTATTTTCCCCGGAATGCAAGTCCCTTGGTCCATATCAAAAGCACTATGTATAGCATATTCATCACTTTTCTTTTGTAATGTGTGTATTTTTAATAAGGATTTTATGTAACATTTTGGCAAAGAGAGGACAGTATTTTCTAGTGAATTTTATAATACATTTTGCTAAAAATGTTTCTTCCTAGGTCAGTTTTTGTTAAGGTGAACCAAAAGTCTTATTTTACCAGGGGTTTAAAAAAAAGTTTGAAGCTTGAAAGCAAAGTTATATTTAAACATCATATGTAACAAATAAATAAAAATGTTTTATAGACTTGTCAAAAAAGGGTGCATTCCTTCAAAACAAAAACATGTGGGGCGTTCTAGGTTGTTTTCCCCTCCTGAGTGATGAGCATTTTTTTTTTTAATTCTCACAATATACTTTTCAGAAAGGACCGGGAGAACTTAAAAGGTTCCCGTCATTTGCCTCAGAAATTTATGGCAGTTCCGCTAGAGAGAGATTCTTCAAACAGATGTAACCAGACAGACACTGTCCTTTTATTTGTGAAAGTCTGACTCAATATTGCATCAGCTGCTCTGAAAATAAAATGTTATCTTTTTGAGTTTCATTTTGGTTTAAACATTCCTTATTTCTAACCACTGAAATGACTTCCCAATGCTGGCTAAATGCTAATTTGCCTGTCAGTTGGTTTCCCTAGAGCGGTGTAGAGGTCTGCTGGTCAGAGTTAATGCTCCTTAAAGGGCCCCCTCCCACCCTGCAGGCCAGGACATAAATCTGCTGTGCAGGCGAGGGGTGAGCCACTGGAAGGGCTGGTGGTCTCTAGGCATAGCAGCCTAACTACGGTCTAGGGGGACTGGTGTTCACACAACGATCTCGCAGTGAACCCTTCCCAAAGTCGGGTCCACCCTGGTTTGCCTGCAGTGCTAATCTGGATTTCCAAATTCTAAAGAATGCGCTCGCTCTTTAATGGTCAACAATCAACTTCAAGAGAATCTGAGGTTTCTGAATCGTATACAGAATTTGCTTTAAGTGGGGCACGCCTGTTAAGACCTCCATCTCCTAGGCTCTTTAGTTGCTGTTTTACTTTAATTTTAGGTGTCTATGTTACGATAGTCCTCCATCAAACAAAGCAGCCATTCCCCCAGAGCACTGAGCTTTAGCCAGTGTTGTAAATTTGAATTCTGCTTCCAGGTCAGGTGTCCAGTCTGCAGAACTACTGTGAGAGCCCTTTGCTCAGTACTCGAGAGCCCCGTGTACCAGGCACTGTCCCACACTGCATTTATTACACACGGGGGAGCTGAGCGTACAAAAGTGACATCATTCCTTCCTGCCATGGAATTCAATACTCAGAAAGAGCGTACGGGGCCCTGGGAACTGGTCCAGTTCCGCCATGGGGAAAAGCAAAGGTCATGCTTTATTAATATTGTGAACCGCCTCACCATTACCCACGCATACACAGCGATTTAAAATAGGTGCTCAGCAGCTGTTTGTTAAATGTATTATCTCTAATCTTTCAAGTGTGCGTGTGCGTGTGCGTGTGCGTGTGCGTGTGTGTGTGTGTGTCTGTGAACAAAACCTCTCCTGGAGTTACCTAAAGTCCATTCTGAATCCCACAGACGACTCAGCCCCAGCCAGTCAGCCGCTGGCACTAGGAACGAGGATGGGTTTTAATGTTGACACAGCAAAACATAATTAGGAAGGCACGTTAAGAAATTCAATACATTCCTAAGTGAACCGCAGTGATCTCTGGATCACAGACATCCCTGTACAAAAGAGCCAAAGGGCTGATCATTTCCTCATTGTCTGAGATACAATCTTTTGGAAAGGGCTGCCCTCCCCCCACCAGCCCCAAGGGACGTGTTCATATCTGTTTGAGTTAGAAAGGCCCCAGTGCCCTGCGTGCTTGTTTGGCACTCCAACGTACATATTGTTACATGCAATA
>PVKM010046916.1:0-11579 GCA_004027735.1 Carollia perspicillata
ACATACACATGCCTAAATATAATTTACAAGTGGCTCCTCTTGATGGTATGGCACAACCGAATTAGCTCCTCCAAAAAAAAAAAAAAAAGAAAAAAGCCCACCCACTTTAAAGCACAACAGATGATCTGTACTTCTGCTCCAAAACGCAGAAGTTGGCTCTGGTGGCAGGAACGGCTGAGACCAGGAGGACGGAGTGGGGATGTAGGTCTGACAGAACTGTACTCGTTACTGTACGTCCCCCTGTGTCCCCGGCGGCTTCCCAGGTCCGAGTCCCGATCCCAAGGCCCGTGGCCAGCGCTTGGCCCTCCCGTGAGCTCACGTGCTCGGGCACGCAAGAGCACCCATCGCCCTCCCCCGCCAGGCGAAGATGGATTGTGACTAACACAGGAGGGGGAGTGTGCACGGTTCGTGGAAGAGAGCTTGCATCTGGAGTGGCAGAAGTCTTGACTGTGTTTCGGGATGATTGATTCCTCCCGGGGGAGGCGGGCTCACAGAGGGAGGATTGTAACAGTCCACCGCACTGCAGTTTCAAACACCTAGAGCCGGCGGGCTGGGGCTGCGGGGCAGGGGGGCAGGCCTCGCACAGGGAGTCCGCGAAGGCCGCTGTGCTGAGTTTATTTTGGAAGTCTGTTTCGAATTTCCAGCCCTGCCTCTTTAGGACCGTGTTTTAAGACACTCTGCCAATCCGCAAGAGCTCCAAGGAGCTTTTGTTTCTGTACGCACACAAATGGAGAGAGTGACCCAAATTCGGGAGTATCACAGAGTGCCACCAGTGGCCTGGTTTCTCGCACCCTCTGTGTGTATCTGTATCCATGTCCATTTGGAAGTCCCTCTTGGAACCCTTGCACACGTTTCCTTGCCCGCGTATCATCGGTAAATAAATTATAAGTTCCTGCTCCTAAGTGGTAATTTCTCAAGGTCCCGGGAAGGAGCATTTCAAGGGCTAAACTCTTCCAGAGGCTTCTGTAAATATGAATACAGCTTAGCGAAAACAATGGTTGTTTTCTTTCTTTGTTCAATAATGGCACAGTGCACCTCGTGCTCAGATATCTTCCTGTAACTGAAGCCATTCAGGTGTCCTAGCACGGATCTACCCAAGGTTGTAAGGATAGGAGATTTGCTTTGCAACCTTGGAATGTTTTCATTTTTACTCCTTCGAGTATGGTTTTCTAGCCAAGAACACTTCACATCGTCGTCGGAATTCACTGAAGAAAATAAAAGGGGAAGAAGTCCTCCCACCCATTTGTCTTCATCCCCCCGATAAACACACTCGGAGGAAAGGGAGGAGGCATTTCAGGTTACGGACAGGAATGCAGGTCCTACCGAGGGGGCTGTGAGAGGCTCTTCATTTCCAATGGGCATTTTTTCCTCTTAGTTTCTGTCTCTTTCTCCCTTGCCTCATTCCTAGCTTTCAACCTCCTTAATGATAAATAGACACACCAGAAAGCTTTTTATTCTCTATTTGGGAATTTTGCTTATAACAGAGAGTAATTTGTGCAAAAAAGCGGGTGGCCGAGTGAGGGCGGGCCAGCTCAGACGCACGGAAAGAAGGCAGGCAAAAGGCGTGTGGGTGGTCTGCCAAGCGCAGCAGTCGGTGGGGACAGAGGGCTTCAGGTGGACACATCCAGGCCTGGGCTGCCGAAACATGCTCACCTGCGCCGCGTCAGGCTTTGGGCCGCCAAGCAAGAGTTTGTCCCGAGTCCCATCTCCATGTTGACTCGCCGGCTGACCAAACCCAAACCCAGAGTTCTTCATCCAGACCCTCAATGTGTTTTTTGGGGGGCACAATCCCATAGGGGTTTGGGAATGGAATATTATCATAGAGCATTGGGGGCAGAGAAAGAGAAACTCAATCAACTGGTGAAGAGAAGCCTGGAGAGAAAAGTGAGAAGAAAAATAAACACTGAACTTTCTAGAAACTTCCTTGTCCACGTGTGGTTCACTGACCAGCAGCACACCCATCCGCTGGGAGCTTATTAGAAATGCATTACCGCAAGCCTCCACCCAGAGCCACTACAAAGGGATCTGCATCTCCTTGAGACTCCTAGTGATTCATACGCACAAGAAAGTTCGAGAAGTGCTGACCTAGGGCAGAACCTGGGAGCTTTCAAAAAGTACCCACAGCTATTGCCATTCTTAGTGCTTCCTGTGCAGCCGGTCTGGGCTGAAGCACAGGCCTTGGTGTTTTGCTTTGGTTTTTAACCCTCCGATGATTTGAACGGTCATCCAGAGCTGAGAACCAACAGTAAACAACAGAGCAATGGGTCTCCAGCTGTGGTCTCCCAGAGTGGTCTCCAGCATCACTCGGGAGCCTGTTAGAAATGTAGATCCTGGGGTCCCACCCAGATGCACTGAACCAGACACTCGGGGCGTGGGGGCCAGCAGTCAATGTTTTAATAAGCTCTCCAAGTGCTCACCCCGAAGCACTGCTGTAGAAGGATCCAAAAACCGGAATGAGAGCTGCAAACACATTCAGTTCTACCCCAAACCTCCCGAAGCCTCGGCTGCCCGCGGTAGGGCGCGCAGACCTTTTAAATGACAGGTTCTCCATGAACTGATCCGGCCTGCCTTTCCAAACGTGTCTCCTGTAAATCCTCTTCCCACGTGTTGCTAAAATAAGTGGGTTGGATTCCAGGATCCTTTCTGCCTATAACTTCAGTGATTCTGTGCTTCCAAAGCTATAACTTTAGCCACGTTCACTGTCTCCTTAACGATGGCCACTTAGATGCTCTACCTTTTTTTGTCGACACAGGTCTCTCTTCCCACCTGGCTGGGCCAGAGCCTGCTGGTTCTTTAAGATCATGTATACATGCTTCCTCGTCCACTAATTGGTTCCCCCTGCCAGAATGGACCCCTCTCTCCATATTTCTCATATCATTTGCTCATTGCATTCACTTCATGGCTTTCTACTAGTCATTTGCCTGATGCCTTGGCTCTCAGCCATATTTACTATTCCTTGAAACTGAGCAGGGTTTTATTCTTCCTTAACTACGCCCGGCTTCTAGCGTTGCCCTCTGCCCATGGAAAGTGGCACATAAACACTGACTGCATTGAAACAAATGGGTTGAGGGCTCTCGAGAGAGTTTGAACTATAAGACGAATCATGGCTGGTTTCTCAAATACAGTAGGCAAGCACAGAATTCCAAAGCAGCCAACAAGAGCACAGTTACCGTGAGGCTAATAAAGCTGCCTCTGTTCCAAAGATTTAGCTCCAAAATAAGTCTAAGGCACATCCTCAATGAAATCCATGAAAAGAAATTATATCAGATTTTACACTACTTGGCACCTATCATTCAGTAATGACTCCATTGGATGAATTTTTGGATGAATGCTGATAGAAAATTTTCTAGACAAAAGCGCTAGAAAAGGAAAAATGTGTTTAACTCCGCCCCCTCCCTGTGTGTATTAAAGACACCCCTTATTAAAATTTAATATGGTTTAAGCATCTGCCAGACACAGTACAAACTCTATCTCATAATCTTCACAACATCGAGAGGGAGGTATTTTTAGTTCCCCTCCTCTGGGTAAAACTCAGGCTCCGTGAGGTTAGATGATTTACTCAAGGGCGTCTGGCTAGCTCAGAGGCAGGACGAGGGCCACACTCAGACCTCACTGAGTCCAGAACTGTTCTTCTCTCCGGGATATAAATCACACTTCTCTCATGCTTGCTATTTCAAAGATTTCAAAAGGCGCATTCAACCCATGTGACTTGGAAGACTGTGTGCCTACTTCTGCCTTTATGTTTGTCATTAACCATTTACATCTGCATGGTAAGGCGGCCCACGGAACCCCAAGGGATTGAACCTAATGAGCTCTTTTCAAGAAGAGATTATAAGGAGGATGAGGGTGCGGAAGGAGCAGATTCGGTGCTCTAAGTCGAGGGTCGTGTAGCTGCATTTCAGTGTCTGCCGGCCCTCTAAGAGTACAGAGCGAGGACTTAAATCACATCTGGTGAGACACCTCACCCCACATAGGCAACCTACCGCCACCTGCCAAGGGCACAGGGTGGAATGCTTCACAGTGTGGTGGCCGGTGCTGCCATTGGTGTGCTAACGAAATCTGCAAAATATGTGATTTTGCCCTCTTACCTCCCATTACCCACAGCACGCCCACATCAGGCAGAGTGCTGTCGCATTGCCCCAGGCTCTAGAATCTTAGTTTTGGAACAGCTCTCTACAGAATGATCTCCCTTTTTGCCTCCCAGTAGTCTACATTTGAAAATGATGCGCCTTCTCCTCCATCTCACATCTATACAGGACTGCCCATTTGTCACGGACTGATAAAGTCATTTTATTCTAAGAAATGAATGACAGATAGACAATCCCTATTAGGGAAAGGCACCTGAAAAAAAAAAGGATTATGATCTCAAATGAGTTTTCAAGTAGCTAAACATGCAGAATTATTTTTGAAAGGTGACTTTGTATATGTTCTGTTTTGTGGGGAGAGGAGGAAAGAAGGGAGTTCCCTAGATTCTTTCTTATCTAATTATTGTTTTCCAGAGCAGGAAATCAATGACCTCCACTTCTACAAGGCAGGAGACTCTGGATTTCACCTGGTTCTCTGTGATGGGGTAGATTTAAAACCATGACTTTAATTCTGATTCTCTCAGGTTTATCTGAGAACAAAACTCGTCAAGGTGTACATGGAACTCAGAGAGACGAAGGTCAACGTCAAGCACAGTGTGAGAATGGAGAGGAACCAGGGCAGTTTGGGAAAGACGAGTTCAGTGTCACAAAGGAGAGATAAAACAGGAGTGCTGGAGTAGACACCACCACCAACAGAAGTTGTCATGGAAACCCCTGTCAGAAAGCAGGCGGCTGGATTTTGGAAAGTGGACGAGGCAAGACTCGATGGCAAGAAAGAAGGGAAAGGCTGGAGCCCCGTAATGAAATCAGCCGCTAAAGAAGAATGGAGTCGTCATTCCACCACTGTGCCCACGCAAGCACACGTCATTGCTACAGGACGGGGGCATGCCGATTTGAAAGGCTGGTCTGTCCGGCCAGGGGGTCTGTGAGCCAATGTGCTAGAATCTTCCCTCTGTGGCACTGCAGTGCTCATGACTCATCCTGCAGAACAACAGGACAGGTGGGTGGAACCTCTTAAAATATTTCCAAGAAGATTAAGCAGTGTGTCCATATCTAATATTAAGCAGAAATTAATTGTCTAATATTAAGAGTAGATGCAGCTAAAACAATGGATGCCATGATTTTTTGCACTATTTCCTTTTGGATATGGCTATGAAGATTCTGCAGGCATACCAAGGACTGATTTCCCCATTTCCTAGCTGAAACAAATTCTGCAATTGTATGATTACATGGACTTATTACATGGGCATTCGTAAGGCACACGGATTGGTTTTCCATAAATTACCTCTTAAAGAAGAGTCTGTAGCACTAAATGTACACATGTGGTTACAAAAATTTTCCAGAGAGGAAAAG
The DNA here is from genome assembly GCA_004027735.1 of Carollia perspicillata. Classification (NCBI taxonomy): domain Eukaryota; kingdom Metazoa; phylum Chordata; class Mammalia; order Chiroptera; family Phyllostomidae; genus Carollia; species Carollia perspicillata. The sequence continues at coordinate 5,439 of PVKM010046916.1, forward strand.
CAGGGAGCACGCCAGAGCAAAGAAAGAACTCTTTCAGCAACGCATAGCAACTACAGTAGGCTGATTCAAAAGCAGGGTATATGCGTCTGTTCTGATACCTGAGTCTGGAATAAGAGATTCTCCAGGAAAGCAAATAGTATGTGTGAGAAGAAAGGAAAACAAACTGCCACGCTGTAATATGCAGGGAAAAAAGGGCAGGGGACTTCAGAATTTTGATGGTCTGTTATGAGGACTTCTGATCAGGATAATTGGTCTATGCTTCTATGTCAAATAGTATAGTGTCGGTTCATTCTTACCCTAGCAACTTCCTTTGTCTTTGTGAGTCATACCCTAACTTAAATTTGGCACAAGGACTTGAAGGAAAATAATGAGAAGGGAAAAACGCTGTATTTCTAGGTGATTAGGATGTTATTAGCTTAACACTATAACCACCACAGGCTCAACTAAGGGTCATTCTGGGACTTCCGGAGCAGACTAGCAGTAGAAGGGAAAAAAATCTAAGACAGAATGGGGATGAGGTAGGACCCAGGCCATGGGAACAAATTTGGCTGTAGGATTTGTCGCCTGGAAGTGGGGTAATAACTTAATGATGAACCACCATTGACTGGAGCCTAAAAGCAGATTGGAGCCAAAAAGCAAATAAGAATGAGCGCAGAAGTCTGCAGGCAATGGCGAACACCAAAGTTGAGTGATGAGAGCTATTTAGTTCCCGACGGAGTGCCTACCTTGGAGCACAAGGCGAAGAGGTAGAGTGGATAAGGGCACGGAATTCAGTTCCCTTTTGGGATCGGCCGGTAAAGTTTAGGGGAGTGAGTACCAGAGTCTTAGCCAAGTGGGATGGGATGCACCACAAAGCTGTAATTCTTGCAGATGATTCAGCCTGCGCTCCAGGACCTGAGGCAGCTGTGGAATCCTGTAGATTCACGCAATCGCAGAAAGGACGGGAAGATGGTATTTAGGTGCGCTCAGAGTTGAGGTTTGGCTTAGCCTCATTTGCAGATCACTGGTTACCTGGTCTATGTTAGTCAAGCTTCGACCAGGAAAATAGAAACTGCTCCAGATATTTCCAGAAGAAAAGACTTAATGCAGGAAGTCAAAGGCTTAACACATTTGGGAGGCTAGGGAACAAAAAAACAGTGAAAGCACTATTAGAATTTAGGAAATAGGGAAGTGCAGAGGAACATGAACCAATGACCTCAGGTGCCTGAGACAGCACTAGAGTTGTTCCACGGAAGGACTCCTGGAGGCCACAGTCAATGCCTCGCCTAGGTCCTCAGTGTGAAAGCCACAAACCCACCTATTGTGGCTACAGGAACAGTGTTGAGGCCAACTTCTCTTCCACCTTTCCGTCACACTGGAGATTTTCTGTTTGGCACCCTGGAAGTGGGAAACCTTTGGCAAGGCTTCTGGGAAATGTAGTTTCCAGATTTTGCCGCTGATGTGATTCAGGAACAAGGCCTAAGTGAGAAACACCAATAATATCCTGCTTGCTCATGGGGATGTGATCCTAAAATGATTCCTTGCCATGGGTCAGACTGATCTAGGCTCTTGGGACAGCTGTGTCTGGGAGGGATTAATGCTGGAAAGTCAAGTTCAGAGTACTCTGCAGGAATAGTTAAGTCCTGTGAAAGAGCTTAAAGGATGGCTTGACACATGCATGGGACCACACGGGGAAAGACAAGCCAAGGAGGAGAAACGTGGCAAGTACAATGTCATGAACTGCAGAGACACGACCCACACAATGTGTTAGAACTTGCACTGGAATATGAAGTATAAATGGGAGTGAGAAAGTACAACCGACTGGGGGCAGGCAAGTTTGGGGAAAGATTCTATAGTAACCCAGGTACTCAACTTATAGTTACTGAAAGTGTTTTAGGAATACAACAATATCCCAGACAAGGCCAAAAGATGAAAAAACCTGAATTAGGAAAATGGTGTTGAAACTGGAAAGAAAGAGGTACAAATCTGAGACCCTGGTAAAGAAGTTGATAAGACTTGACAAGTCTGTGGAGAGAAGGAGAGGAAAGAGGCCACACAGGACTGCCTGGTTCACGTCTGGGTAACCTTGCGAGTGGCTCTACTAACTGAGATAGGGAACGCAGACAGAAACTGGATTTCAGTAGTTCTTTCCTGGGCCTGTTCTGCTGGATGTCCAGCAACGTACTGAGATGGCCATAGAGGCCAGATTGTTTTCCCCCCTTCCTGGTGGACCAAGAATGTAGGCCCTACATGCAGATGGAAGTAATAACAACCTACATATATGATTTGGGATGTTCTTGGTCCTATTCCTCAACCCAGCTAGATGTCTGAAATGCAAATATTAGCATCTCATACCTTTGACTTAAAATGAATGCCCTGTCAGCTTGTGCACCTGTGTGTCTCCAGCAGCACGGGAGCTGGGATCGCCAGGTCCATCGCCATTAGCCTGAGATAGACCTGGGCATTTAAATGTCCCTGTGGCTGCTGCCCTCAGATCTAAGAGTACGGCCGAGAAGGACCAGAAATAGAATAACCTTTCAATCGTACACAATGCAGTGAGAGTCAGACAGACTCGCAGAGCTCAAAGACAGACCATGCCTGCAATTTCTCGACTGTCTTTCTGGGTTCATTTCCTGCTTTAGAATTTTTATTTCTTTATTAATAACTCGACCGTTGAAGTCTCAGGAAATTCCAAACCTATTTGTCCCATCGAAATGAAAGGAACTCATTAGATGGAATCCTGAGTCCATTAAGATTGAATGGTACAGCTTCATTAGACCATGATTTACATTGCAAAACAGATAAACAAAAATGGAAGCACTCTGTTGGAAGGGAAATAGATAAAAGGATCTTTTAGGGCTATCTAAATCACAGAAAAGAATAGTGTGAGAAATCCCAGAGAGGAAAAACAAGAGAGTGAGGAAGGTATTGACTGAGAATAAAGCAGGACTGTACACCTGCAAGCCAGTTAAGTGCGTGACTCAGTTTTCGGTAGACAGCTGAGAACATTCAGCACTGCAGACGAACACTTAATTTAGGCGTCGTGGTAGAGCAAGGGCTCCCACTGCACTGGCCTGACCTACAGCTCATATGAGGTCACTGTTGGGATGCTGATTCATAGAGCCCCTGAGAGTCCCTCCTGGCTGAAAGCAGTGGGTTTTACGAATGGTTCCAAGTGAACCGAAACATTGCTCATTTCCATTTATTCCAGAAAGTTCAAGAAAACAATCATATGTCAAGAACCACATCATATTTTCCATATAATTCTGTCTGTTTAAAATCATCACAGAGTGGGGAAAACTGAAAGTAGTTGATCCTTAGGTTCTCCATAGTTATAGGCTAGTGTGGTGCCTAAAATCTCCCCCAGTCTCTCAACCAGGCTGGCTTTTATGTAGTTCATTTACTTATATAAACACAAAGAAGGGCCAAGAAAGAGTTTGAAATCACTGGCCTAAAGAATTGGTCTGTCTGAAGGATTGGATGTTGGATAGAAACAGCACACCGAAAGGGGCATGAACAAAGATCAATGGTCATATTCCCCCGTGGAAGGGATTATCAGTGATACGCTAGAGTCAGCACACCCAGAACAGCTCACAGATGCGGCTGTTCCCACCTCTTTCCGAGTCTGCATTCAGTGACTTCGTGTTAGTGGCTTGAAATGGGCCACGGTAGGGGTGTTTGCACCATATAAATTGGTAAATGCACCAATCGGGGGCTTTTCTTTCTTTTCTTTTCGCCAGAGAGCCAGATAAAATATTTATGAGCATACCACTGGGACTTAATCTGAAGATAATTGGGCCAGCAAAACAACCAAAGCCCTGTGAAGCTCCGATCACTGGCCTTCTGGGCATGGTCAAGTTAGGGATCATGTAGATGTTTATAGAATCCGGAAAGAGCGTTCTTCTTGAAAAACACCCCTTTGTTATGTAGTCACAGACGTGACCCTGACAAGGGATCTGAGAGTCGCTATGGGAAGGGTCATGGAGTAGGCCCTGCTCAGACATGGAGAACCTTTCTCATTTCACCAAGGACTCCAGATGCAGAAACAAGTTGAAAGAGTCAGGAATCTGGGACTCTGAAGGCCTAGTTCATAGGGCATTCTAACAGCTAACTCCTGCTTCTGCTGGAATCTGAACAAAGAAAAATAAGCTTCGACCACACATTCCTTAGGCATCACAGAGGACTTTTCTAGAGCAAGGATCAAGAAGCCCTGGGGTGAATGATGTGGCAGACGCTCTTTCTGAGAGGCGCTGGATGGACACCATCTGTCCAGATGCCTTCAGCTTCTGCCTGGCCAAAGCAAGGTCTGGGAAATCTCTTCTGCCCCCTTCCTGGGTCCTCAGACTTCTCTGGAGAGACATGTTATGAAGGCTGAAATGGCCTCCAGTAGGTGCAGGAAGAGAGTAAAAGCTGTCAAACACAAAAGAGGCCCTGGGAGAGCAATGGAAGGATGTTTCATTCCACGTTGAGGAAGAAGTTGATCTGTTTGAGTGAGTCTGGGACGAGCCTGCCTGTGTCTGAAAAGCCCCCGGAGCCATGTGTGTTTAAGACTTAAGACATAGGGGTCAGCTCAGGCGACTGACAGACCCGGCACTGGGGGGGCCTGGAATTCGCTTCCTATGGGAACCTGTTGCCCGGCAATCGTGTGCCATCGTCATTGGGCAACCAAGCACGAGAGTGCAGGTAACAGCGTTTGCCCCTCTGGGTCCTACAACCCAAGTTCACAGGCATTGTCTTCCCCAGGAAGACTGGGTGCAGGCACATTTTTTCCTGGAAGGCAGCACACTTCCCTAATGGCTTAATCTGAAAGGTTTAAATTTGCCTCCTCTAGAAAACACCACCTTAATCATGGAGGAAGGTGTTTGGAGTGCGCCAAGGCAGCCGTGGGAGCTGATACTTGAGCTATTTTGCCAGTATGCTGTGCACATTCCCCATCAGCACAGGCACTGGCCTCCCTGCTGGGCCCCCGGAGACCCCTTTTCTGCCACCTTAACCACTTCGATGCTGGATTGTGGGCAGGACGAGAGGGTCCTGGAACTGAAGCACGGATGACTACGCAGCAAGAGAGCCTTCTGGGAGATAAGGGAAACACCAGCCACCACAGAAATATTGCGATGCACGAACCACCAGTCAAGGTACACCTGTGCACCCTGGCTGGGGAGAGCTGGCCACGCAGGGTTACCTGGGTCAAGGGGGAAAAAAGTCACTTCTGGCCATGTTTCCAGTTATGGTGTTGGTAAGCAAGGGCCTAGTCTTGTGAGCTTTGAGTGGAAGAACGGGAGTCTAGGACTTATATTTCTTAAACACATGTTCAATTTCAAGAAGCTTCTTTATTTTTACATCTGTCTTAGTCTTTTCCATTTTTAAGGGCACCTTCATGTCACTTCGGTGACGTTCATCTGTGTTCCCCAAACTTGCTACGACAGGAGTACCTTTAGTCACAATACGGATTCACGCTCAGCGTTCTATGTTTAGCAACTATCTGGGAGGATCTGAGTCTGCATTTAGCCCTAAATAACCACAAATAGGGGAAGAGCAGCAGCAGCCCCTCAGAAGCCTCCGTGGAGGTGTGGGGCCGGGGATGCTGAGCCGTTCAGGGAGCTCTAGGTATGCAGAGCGGCTCTCAGGGAGCAGCAAATCCAGAGAGAAGCTGATCAAAGAAACAGAGTTGTGTACTCCAGAGCACGTTCCCCTTCTTCGGGATGGTTTGCAAGGAAACATCTCAGTGTATTTATCTGTCGGCCCAACCCCATTTAGCGAAAAATGATTGCTCTTTGCTTCTTGTTACCATGCTCGGATGGTACTATGGCAACCAGGCTGCATAAAAGGAAAGGGGGGGAGGTGGACGCTGCTTAGCAACTTGAAGATGTTTAAAAGGCAAGTACTCATTTTAACAGCAACAGTTTTAAAAATGTCAGTTTTCAGGAGAGAAAAGAGAAGAACATTAGAGAAAGCAAATGAAATGCCACAGCAGAGGAACGAGACAGAGGGAGAGAGAGAGAGAAACATCTGCAGGACACCTTTCAAGGCTCTTTCATGTATATCCTCACAGAAACCATGGGAGGTTGGCAGGGTCTCTGGTCACTGATGGGGAAACTGAGGCTCACAGGGGGTCAGTGGTATCCGCCGGGTCAGCCACCTCGTCAAGGGTAAGGCTGGACC